>UFQX01000182.1:614833-799871 GCA_900497675.1 Arapaima gigas
GGGGGGGGGGGGGGGGATTAGCATTGTAACGCTGAAGTCTCCTACCTGTAACGTCATACCACCACGCCCCGTTTGTGATGCCGTGTTCGAAGGTCTCTAACGGGTCATCCGGGCACTTGGGCTCGCCTGTCCTCATGACGGGGTTGTGAGCCGCATACGTGCGCGCCAGGTGAACAAAAAGTGCGTCATCTGCGGTCCGGCTGTAGAGCCCTTGCTCCTTGTGGCTCGCCGAGTCATCGAATGGATAGCTGGCCACCACGGTGCCGCCGTGCAGGTTCCCGGAGAGGACAAACCTGCGGAATGTGTATTCAAGATGCATTTGTACAAAATCTAACAATAAACCCAACAACCAACCTAAACTCACAGTTCATTCACTTCAAAACACATCTACCAGCAGAAGTTACGAATATCAATGTGTAAGTAGAAGGTTATTTTTTCAAGTCCCAAGTCCCTGCTACAGCTGTAGGACCTTTAAGGAAGGCAATTACCCAGAAGTACTATGGTAAAATAAGCAGTAGTATAAATGGATCAAAGAGTGGTGCAGAGAGAAGCCTGGGTCATCTGGGTGTGGGTTCGAACCCAGCTCAGTCTGGGTGGAATTTGCACGATCTCCTTGCATCTGTGTGGGTTTCCTCCAGGTGCTCCCACAGTCCAAAGTTATGCGTTTCAGTTAGACTTGTTGCTCTAAATTGCTAGTAGTGTGCGAACATGTGAGTGACTGAGTGTGTGGAGACCCCACAATGGACTGGTGCTTCATTCAGTTTGGTAGCCTAGAGCCCAATGATTCCACAATAGGCTCCAGACCACCACCACCACCCTGACCAGTTATTATAATGGATGGTTAAATGGGTCAAATGCTACTAACTATCTTGGACAGAACATCAGATAAACAAAACCTCTGATCTTCCAGGGTTTGGCTCTGTCAGGGGTTGGGTTCACAACAGCTTCAGTCTGAAACCACATATCCTTCAAATAGGAGACAGGCTTTGTCCACATTTCACACTGGGTAGAGTGGAGGTTAAGGACAAGGCCTTCAAACCTGAAGGTTATTGGCTCAAGCCCCGCTCACTATTATAGCTGTAGCACAGTTAATGACAACAACCACCTAAAACTGCTCCAGTAAAACAGTCTAAAGTGTAAATGGGTCAAATTAATAAGGAAACTTCTGGGCAAAAGGAGGCAGGATGAGGATCACAGTCACCTTTCAAACCCATCTCAATGTGGCACAACATGCCACGTGTTGTTTACACGTCACTCTTCCCTTCTGCACAAGTCACGTTTTCACTTCTTTTCTAAATACTACTACAAATTATTATTATTATTATTATAATAAACCAATGTACTGATCATCACGTCACAACCAGCATCTCGCCACAACATCCAGCGCTGCCGGCATGATGACAGAAGCGAGCGCAGGAAGTTCACCTCTTCTCCAGGATCCACCTGATGACGGCCAACACCTCGGGAACGTCCTCCGCGGGCACGTCGATCGTGTCGAACTGGTCCGGGAAACTCCGGTTCAGGTCGCGGTTGCGCGCGTTCTCGCGTCCGCCCGTCCTGCCCTGGCAGTCGCCCTCCACGGAGCGCTCGAACCCGTCCGGGTTCATGCTGGGCATGATGTAGATGTCGGTGGTGTTGACGAGGCGGCCGATGCGCGCGTCCTCGCCATACCTGTCCAGCAGGTGCTCCACCAGGTACACGAGCACCTGGCGCGACACGGTCTCGTCGCCGTGCATGTTGCCCACGTACTTGACTTTGGGTTTCCCGGGCAGCTCGACGTCGGGGTTCTCGGTGATCCGCATGACCCAAAGCTCCCTGCCCTCGACCGAGCGCCCCACGCTGGACAGGTTCGCGATGTGCGGGTACTTGTGCGCCAAGGACCGCAGCAGCTCGGTCAGCTCCTCGTAGTGGTAGTACCGCTCGTAGGTCTCGCCGCCGTCCAGCGCCCCACACACGGAGAGGAGAGCAGCGACACAAAGGAAGCCCCAAAGCGGAGCCACCCGGGGCGGTGGCCCCTCTCCCCGTCCCGACATGTTCCCCAAAACCAGCCCTTTTTAGGTTTTGTCCGCTCGAAACCGCTTCCGAACCGAACCGAATCCAAAGGAACCTCGACCGGATTCCGCTCCGCAGCCAACTTCCCTTTAACCTCTCAAGGGGGCGGAGCCTCGATGGAGTTGCCGTCACGAAGGGTGGTGCCTGTGTTGAGTCACAGTCATGGAGGCGGGGCTTTTCTTAAGGACGTACAACTGAGAGGCGCAAGCAAACGAACAACAAACAAACAAACAAATAAATACCCCCCCCGCCCCGCACACACACACACACACACACACACACACGCAAAGAGAAAGAGCAGCTGAATGAGTGAAAACTTTATTATCCCAGATGGAAACTGCGCTTGGCTGCAGCAGCAAACGACGTAAACATTAACAGAATATACACACGTGGGCATGGCGTGACGAAATAAATAAGGTCAGTGTATCCAGCACACGCTGTCAGCGAAATTCTACACGGTGGTCATTACATGTGGCTTCGGAGTAAAGTGTCCCCTAAATGAATAAACGCAAAAGTAAATAAGCAAAACAAAAGTTAGTGATAAAAAAGAACAATTAGAAACTACATACACTAAAAAACTTAACTGATCCTGCAGCAAACTGCACAGTTCGACAGCAGCTCACTGACAACAAAGCAGTGAATCAGTAATAAATACAGGACATTTCGATTTAGGTACAAATGGTGCAGATAATATGGTGCAAGTCAATAGAAATAAAAAGCAGAGCATTCAGGCAATATGAGAGCAGTGCCACCCTCATGAGTGACTTTAGGGGGCAGCAGGTGCCTCACAGGGCCTGAGCTGCCTGTATGGGTGTAGGTTCGAATCCAGCCCAGGATGTGCAGTGTGCTGTTCTCCTGTCAGTAACGTAAAGCCAGGCCCTAAAGGGGCCCCTCCCTCCATCTCATACAGCAGCAGCTGTATGATGAATTGACCTCCATAAGAGACAACAGTAGTAGGGAACCCAGTGACCTCAGGTAGTGCAACCGTACCCGTCTGCTGCTGGATTTGATCCTCTCTTTCTCCGGGGTAGAGGGACCGGATCATTGTCCACGTGAGTTTGTTTACAGTCTTTCTCAGTGTCTCTTCACTTACAGCCCAGCCTTCCTGGTTCGTTTATTATATTATCATAGATAATTTTGCTTAAATATTAATAATACATGAATGTTAACTCTGACATCACTCTAAATACATGTCTTATTGTTCTGTGCGATAATACTGACATTGAGGGATATTATTTTAAATAATCGTCACTGAAACATAATACATCACTGGCCAGACTCAGCACTTTTGTTGATTCCTGACTCAGTTACTAACATCTTAATTTTGTTCAATCCTGGCAGCTGTGTATTGTCCTGGGGTGACCTTTTGTTAGCAAGCAAAATATTTAATATTTATCTGTCAGCATGAGTGTTACTCTGTAACTTTAATTCCAAAAGACCAGTAATATATTATTTCAATAGAACACAGCCTGGGTTGTGTGGTCGTGGGTTTGAGTCTCCCTCAGTTTGTTTGGAGTTTAAATGTTTTTTCTATGTCTGTGCAGGTCTCTTCCAGGTGCTCTGGTTTCCTCCCACAGTCCAAAGACAAGTGTTTCGGGTTAATTTCGTCACTCATTGTGTGTGTAATAATGCAACTACATGGGATTATAAAATCACTGTTTGGAGTCAGTTTCTGTCTAAAGCCCCTCAGTCTTATCAGTCTCTGGTCATAATAGACTTGCACAAATCAACATTTATATTTATGCAAAGTTTATGCCAAATTTATGCTAAATATTTCTTCTTGGAGCATGACTTTCCCCCATAGTCAAAATCTTGAATAATTCTGTGTAGAAATACAGAGCTTCCAGCTGCTACATGGTAAGTGTAGTGTAATGGTTAAGGACTTGCCACTAACCAGAGGGTTACCAGCTTAAGTCTCACCCCTGTTGTGAGACTGCAGTCTGCTGCTGTAGGAACTGTTGCCTTGAAATTGTAAATGTGCAGTATATATTAATACCCGAGTATGTTAATAAGGTAAGTACAGTATCTATAATTCTGATATTAGGCACATCTTCTGGAAACACCCGGCACTCCTTTGCTGACCACTTGGTGGCGCAAAATCACCCCTTTTCCCTCTGAAAGCTAGTCGGAACTGATGAATTTTTTTTTAATTTAATTTTAAAATGTCATTTACAATGATACGGATGCACATCATGACTCCTGTGTGTGATAAGAATTGCTAAATATAAAATATATACGTGTCTGGCTGTTCCAGATGTTGATGGGGTCTCAACCCTGTTAATCATCCTATGAGAGCATCTTGCTGACTGACAACTGAACAAAATTCTTTGACTCAGAGGGATATTGTCCAGTGACACATTTTTCACAAAATTCTAACTGTAAAAACCTATAATGCACATATAAAACATATTAATAACAAACTTCAATACTGCAATGCAGAGTACCTCCAATAGCGCCTCTTCATCACAGCCCTCCAAGTAATTTATCATAGTATTTTAATATATTGACTGACAACTGTTCAAAATTCTTTGATTCAGTGTGATATTATGTACATCTGATAGATAGATAGATAGATGGATGACATTTGAGCTCCCCATCACTGCTTCTGAAATCTATCTTCTTGAGGGAATATGAAGCATGTACAGTTTCAGTGTTACGTTACACCATTGTTTTGACGTTTTGGGAAATTTGCATTCAGGTGAAATACCAGGTTCAGGAATCTAGCGCTTCAGGAAAGACACCAGCAGACACACGGCACACATGTTTTTGACAAGCTGTTTTTTTCTTTCAATTGTATTTATTGACTATTCACTCGCATACAATGGGCGCCATGACAACCGGAAAGTACAGCATAGGACTTTCTTGCACTGCACTGACTTCCTGTGATGAAGACCTTTGGCTCATTTTTTTATTGTCTTTTTTGATTCAATCTCTCTTCTCATTGCAGAAGATGAAGGAAAGTGGTGCCAGGACTGAGTTCTCCCTAAAACGTACCACTTGGTAGATAAAGCCAAGGCTGGGAGGAAGAGGAAGGTTGGGCAGAAGGCGGGATTGTTGCTGGGCTCAGTGCTGGATCCGGCGGATGGACTGCACCTGGTTCGTCTGGGCATGGGTTCCCCACTCCCGGAAGTTCTTGTACTCACCCGCCTGCCGGTCACATTCCATGATGTACTGGTGCCCACGGTAGCCTGGGTACTGGTAGCAGACCCAGCTGGCAAAACAGAAACACCCAAATGAGCTGCTTCAAGCATCAGGTTGAGAAAATTTGGGGTCTTTTGCGTACATAGTTTGAATTATTATAAGTAAGTTTCCCTCCTAAACTCACTTTATGTGGTGCAATGAATTCACGAATGAAGTCACACCACCCCAGCGTTCCCTCTTGCTCGATGTGTATAGAGAGTGTAAATCCCCCATGCAGGTGTGTACTCACGCGCCGCTCTGGACCTGCGTGGAGCCGATTTCATTGTTGCACCAGCCCATGGCCTGCAGGGAGGGGTAGTCATCACACATCTCCCACTGGCGGCCCATGAAGTTCTCCTTCTCAAACACGGTAATCTTGGAGTCTTTGTGGTTCTGGAAGGAGAAAACAGCCTGTGCTCAACAGGTTCCCTTTAAATACGGTAAACAGAGTAAACACTGACAGACGACGACTGTCACCCTACCAGTCGATAGCAAAACGAAGAAGTTTTTATCATTTTTGATGTTTTCTGTCAAGGATGTTATTATTGGTTCAGGTGCTTTCCTCCATAATATTCTACTAGTTAAGATGGTTAGTTCAGTGGTAGTGTTTGCTATTATTAGTTATTATTTACTGATTATGGTTTCCTTCAAAGCAGCTTGTAGTGATAGCTTTCCATGATACAGTTATTTACCCCTTTATACAGATGGGTAGCAATTCACAGCAAATAGTTTGCTCAAGGATACAACAATAGGAGTGGGTATTAAAACCCAGGCATTTTGACTGCGGCATGACAAATCTAACCACTACGCCCCCTGCTGCTCAGGTGTTTGAGGGAGACTCACAGCACAGCAGATGGGCCGGAAGGACATCATCCTCTCGACATGGTAGGCGTTGCTGCCACTCCAGGAGTCCCAGCGAGGGTAGTCCCCCCTCTCGAGAACAAACTGCTGCCCGCCAAAACTCGAGTGCTCGTATCCCACCCACCTGGCAGAGGCACAGACACAGCTTTGCAGTGGAAAATGGTGCAGTGCCATAATTTTCCGTAATCCCGGACACATTAAGATACTTTTGTGCATAAACCTGCCAGACAACTCAGCCAATAAAGACAATATTCTGCAATTCCACAGCACCGAGGTGAATGTTTTGAATCCAACCGCTGGTTCACAGGGGAGGTTGATAAGTTGTCCAGGATGCCCCTGGGGGTTCCTTGCAGGTGCACCTCCTAGAAACCTGCTTTCACATCTGCTGTGAGCAGTAGGAGGCCAAACAGCCCCCCATCTGGCATTAGCTTCTTGCTTCATTCCTGCCTGGGTGCAAAGGGGCAGCACCTTGGCAGAGGTTCACCTGAGGAACACACACCCTGCCTGGTATTGCACTGCAGCGGAGATCAGCAATGAACATAAGGGAGAGGAAGGGATGTCGGGTGTGACTTACGCCCCATTTTCCACCTTCAAGGAGCGGATGTTGTCCATGCCGCACTGCATGATGTTCTTGCAGGAAGCAGTGAACTCCATACGCTTCCCCTGGAAGTTCTCCTGGTCATACACTGTGATCTGGACACACACATGACATCGACACCCCCCCCCCCGGTATCAGTTCAGGAACACGTTCAATATGTCTGTTTTAGAAGTAAAGACGGCATATTTTGAGCCCTGAAATGCATAATTTATCGATGAAATAAAGTATGAAATACATGTTCTGGTTGCCTACAGATTTTGAAAAGACTGAAATGAATTTGGTAAATAAATTTTGACAGAAGTGCATATTCCTATATGGGCTCACCTTAGATGGCACTGTAGTTGTGGGGTTAGTCAGAGCCATTTTGGTGGGAATTCTCAGTCCTGGGGATCCTACAACAAGATAAAACAACACCTGTTGTCTTGATATCTCTACCCAAATGCACCTCAGATGCTGTGGTTTGGATTGCAACCAGTAACATCTTTACAGGCCCTAACTGTACTGGAAATAAAATATCTACAACCCAGCTTCTACGTAGGTTTTCCGAGCTGGTAGAAAATCCCATTATGCGATTCATGTAGCCTTACGTATTATTGTATATTATTGTATTTGTTATCACAGCGTGATCTTTGTTATGTGGAAATTTACAATTTGTGTTTCTCAGCACCCATGTACTGCATCTGGCTGAGGAGGTTAGTCTGGATATTTGGAAGTTTTGTGGACACAAGTAGAGAATCTCAGAGTGTTTGCCTCCTGCCTGCCACCCTTCTGAAAGGTAAGACGGAGTAAGACGTTACTGGCTGGCTGAAGAAGACAGGTAGAGAGCTGAGGAGGAGGCCTTACCTGACCTACTGAAAAACACAAAGGAAACGGAAGCGTGTCTTCAGGGAATCCTAGAGGCAGTTTCTGGACGCCCGGCACATGAGGCTATTTATACGCGGCCCGGATGGAAGATTCCCAGATCGGACGACCCGCTTGGTGTCAGCACATTGCTGTCAGAGCCCCTATTGTCCCAAACTGAGCCCCGGCCCTCCCCAACCAGAACCGGACACCCGCTTCGGACCCCCATACACAAACGCGTGTGTGTTACCACACCTTCAGATAGCGGCGAAGAAGCAGTACGGCTTATCCAGGTAGGATAAGGCAAGCGAGAAAAATAAACCTTTGCCTGCTGATGCCCTCCCTCCCTCCTGGGTGTTCTCCACATACACATGTTCATGGGCATTCGTACTTCCTGAAAGCAAAGTAAAGGCAAAATGTGTTCATAAATTATCACTGAGCTTACCCCATCTACACACTTTAATGGAAAACTGCATTATTTAACCAGAAGTGTGCTGCATTTTCACACCGTAACTCTGTTTATGCTGAGAATATCTTGCAGACACGTGAAATAATAATCTTGTCAAGTTGCCTGGAAACTCACAGCATCTCCGTGCATCTTGCAGAGCCAGAGCTGTCCGTGTCCAGAGTCTGGTGTCACATGTGGACTGTCCTCTTCACCGGCTCCACGGGATAAACCAAAATGGCAGTCTGTCCACTTCACTCCTCTCACACTCTCTCACACACACACAACCACACACCAAAATACACTTGCAGAAACCATTTCCCGCCTTGCTTCAGCCCTTTCTGTCTTCCTGCCGTGTTGATGTCCCCTTTGGTTCTGCTGTCGGGGTGAAATGTCACAAACAGTAAAGATCATTGACATTAACCCAACTCAGGGACAGTTACGTCTGTCCCCAAGCAGATGCATTTTGAACATACGGGTACCCTAAGGTCACCTCCTTTGATTTAACACTGAATCAAACACAAAGGAGACAAAACAGGTGGGGACATGAAAAAGTACTGTGATTCAGGTAAGACGAGAAGTGTAGGAGTCGACGCGAATGGGTGTGTTACCCGAGCAAGCAGACAAGTCCCCTGTGGGGATAGCATCAGTGTGGTGTATGTGGGCACTGGCCACGCCTGCCTGTGACACGAATGGAACATGAAAGGTTGGGTCCACGGTGCAACTGGGATCATTCTGAGCTTTTGTCTCTCAGCTCATGGATATTGCCATGGTCATGAATGGGGATGGGAGTAGGGGTGGGATGGGGGGCTTGCAGTGAAGGTCATTTTTCTCAACGCTTCACCAGCCTCCAGGTTAAACGGTGGTACTGGCCCCAGTAGTATTGTTACAAGTTATGATTAGAAAAACTTGACCGACCTTTGACGTTTTCCACCCCCAGTGGTCTGTCAAAAATTGCTATTTTGTTCATTTTGCTGCCCGGTTATGATGAATCAGTTCAGTGTGTTTTTTAGAGTTTTCTTCTCACCGGCCACTGTCACATGGTCACAGGCCACTGAACCATTTTTCAGGGAATAATGTTTCAGAGTGTGAACCAGGAGACAGAAAGGCAACAGATATACTTATTTATAAAGTCAGTCAACTGAGGAGAGGAAAATAAAAAAAAAAACTTGCATCTGTGAAGAAAGGGAGAAAAATAAAGCTCTGGGTTATGGGTATATGTCATAAGATGATCAGTGGTTGCTTCTTTTCAGACCAGTGTGATGTGGGCACAATGGGGGTTGTTCAGTCTTCCCGCTCTTGGTTTGGACCCCCCCCCCCACCACCAGACAGTGGGGGCTGCCACAGAGCATGATGCCGTAATGGTGCCAGTCACTGAAGGCTGTCCGGCACATACAATGGGCCTGACCTCCATTGTCCACACACTGCTTGGTCAGCTCACAGCACTGCCAGGGTGCAGAATGGGGACTGAGGGCGGGTGGTGCATGGTGAGGGCGTGTGGGGCAGTTGCTGCCGCTTTCTGCTGATCGAGGTGGCTGCCCCCATGCCGAGAGCAAACAACAAAGCATTGTGCAGAGTCAGCCATCCCGGCGCGCCCTTTCCCTGGCTTCTGAAAACAAGGGCTCCATATGGGAGTCCAGGCCTGTTGGTGGGGGGGGGTTAAAAAAAAGCCTGGGATATGTATGTATATATAATCCCACCCGGGGGTCCGGTCCAGCACTTCTGTTAGGCTTTCCTTTCTCCTCGTCCACCTGTTGCCTCCTTTCCATTCAGAGCTGCTAGGTGAGATTCCGGGGGGTGGGGGCTGAGGACGAGACACAGGAGGGCCCAGATCAGCTGTGACCCGCCATCATGGTGCAGGGAGGCTGGTGGACGCAGCTCCACAGTGGGGTTGCAGCGTTAGGATGAGGTTTGGAGCTTCTTTTCCTCGGACCGCAGCAGCTCACGCTGTCACGATGGATTAGCCAAATAGTGGATAGGAACTAGCTGCTCACTGCAAAAATGGATGCTGACTGACATCCATTTATATACGTGGTGATGCCGGTCCAAATGTCAGAAGCCTTCTGCTTGTACGCGACATCTTTAGCAGAAACTGCTTTATGTATTTTCCTCTGAGGTTTAATGGTTATCAAAGTAATTTTTCTGAACTGGGTCATACTGTGGCACAGCAGGTAGCACTGGTGCCTCACAGCTCCAAGGCTGTGCTTTTGATATTGGGTTAAAATGCGGCTCAGGCTGTGTGGAGTCTGCCTGTTGTCCCTGTGACCGTGCGGAACCTCTGGTTTCCCTCCGGCAGTCCAAAAACATGTGCTACAGGTGAAGTGGTGACTGTAATCAGCTAGCAGCGTGTGTATTTGTGGGTGAAGCAGTGTCTATATTTTAAACTGCTCCATTGTGAGGATGGTGTTAAATCATTTTAAGCGTCTTAATACAGTATTTAATACTGTAAGTCACTCTGGAGAAAGAAGTAATGTCAGTGTGAAATAATGATAATAATTTTGAGAATTAATACTTTCTACTGTTGTTTCACCTCTCCAGCCAACACACCCCCATATAAGCATTACAGCTTCCATCATGTCCCACTGTGGAGCTCACGGAAGCATGGGAAGCCGCTCTGCCTTGCCCATGCGCACCAATAAAGTAAGTGATCCCTCATTCACCGTGCCTGGGGGAGGGCTGGTGTCACCTCACCAACGTGAGGTGCCTCACACTCCCTCCATCACACCCTGTGTCTACCTCACCTCTGTGCGTGGAGTCGGCCTCAGAAACTGCCTCTGCTTTATCTTCTGCTTCTAGATCTGCCTCTTCGAATTTGAGAACTTCCAGGGTCGGAGGGTGGAGCTCATGGGAGAGTGTTTGAACATCTGCGACTGCGGTCTTGACTGCGTCCGATCGATCGTGGTGGAACACGCACCGTAAGCATCGCAAATGAAAACAGATTTCCCTAATAATTTGATGTAAGGGGGCCCTTGGATTATAACGTTTGTCTGTGGTGGTTAAACTGAACATATGTGGAAACGTGTTGAATACAGATCGACCATCAGTGTAAATCTTTGCAGGAAGGGTAAGACTCTCATGTAAATCAAATTTGAACAGCGTAAATACTTTGTAAACATTACTGCATCTATATCTTTTCACATAGTTTGGTAAACCTTACATCATGGGGGGGGGGGGTTAAAAAACAAGCCTGGGATATGTATGTATATATAAACCCACCCCGGGGTCTGGACCAGTACTTCTTTTAGGCTTTTCTATCCCCTCGTCCACCTGTTTCCTTCCTTCCATTCGCAGCTGCTAGGTGAGATTCCCAGAGGGGGGTCAGTTTTCATACATGATCAATGCTATTAGCTACATAAACAAACACGGAACGTTTCTACTCATGGTTTCTCTCTGCTGGCCGCAAGGTGAACTGCGTGCACCGTGGGTGACGTCACCTTCCTTCCAGCATCACCCTGGAGACAGCGTTCCTCTGCCACGGAGGTCTTTGTGTCACAGTTTGTTCATGTCTTGTCCTCTGCAGCTGGGTGGCATATGAACAGTGCAATATGAAGGGGGAGATGTTTGTCCTGGAGAAGGGCGAGTATCCTCGCTGGGACAGCTGGACCAGCAACTACAGGAATGAGCACATCATGTCCTTCAGGCCTATCTGTATGGTGAGCCTGTCCAGTGCAACTCAGACTCCACGGCTATGTGTTTGAGCCCAATGTGACTTAGCTGAACAAGACCTAATGCCATAAAGTGTTTTTTCTTGGCCCAACCCCAAGAGCCATGAAGGTCTAAAACACTCTTCCACTACTACAAACTTCCACTACGTATATAATTACAAACAAAATCTCTGCTGAAGCTGTCTGAGCATTTGGTTGAAGACCGACGAAGCAACCCATTTTGTTCATCTTGCTCACCAGGACTTGACCTGAGCTGAGTTAATAGGAGTAGAAGTATGACCCAGGCTGAGCTGAACCAAAGCTACAGAAAGAATACAACTAAAGAGCCATCAAACATGTCCATTCCAACCTTCCTGCAGAACTACCAGGACCACAAGATTTGCCTGTATGAGTGTGTGGATTTTGGCGGTCGCAAGATGGAGGTGTGCGATGAGGACATTCCCAGTCTATGGTCTTACAGCTTCCAGGACCGTGTGTGCAGCATCCTGGTCTCGGGTGGAACGTAAGTCCTTCCCCTTAAATAGTCCAATCCCAGCACCCAGAAAATGTTTTCCAAAAGTCTGGAAATGTGTCTCATCTGCCAGCACTAACACCTCCTCTTTCTCTGCGTGTCTCTCTGCCTGGGTGTCCATCCCACCATTCAGATGGGTTGGGTACCAGTACCCCGGTTACCGTGGCTACCAGTACTTGCTGGAGTGCGGTGCCTACCAGCACTGGAACGACTGGGGCGCCCGGCATCCGCAGATCCAGTCCATCCGTCGAATCAAGGACATGCGGTCGCACCGGGTGGGCTGCTTCCAGATGGGGGTGTAGGCAGAGAAAACACACAGCTGCACCCAGTGATTACAATATCCTACCCAGTTAACATGTAGGATCATTGGTTTGTCTCAGATTTTGCGCATTTTTAAAAAAAATATATATTTGTATGCTTTCCCCATTTTTAAAACATACTTAAGCAGATAAGCATATTTATTTTTCAATACACTCACCTGATGGGGGCGGTGTTTACCGAGGTGCTACTTTTGCAACCCTTGTCTTAGACAATTCTTTAGACAATATGGCCTCTTCCGAACACCCCCTCGTCCAGTTCATCTGCTCCTCCAGGGAACTAAGGACCAGCCTCCAGGAAGGTCTCTGAGGGGCTGACAGAACGAGCCATTTGGACACGATGCTAAGTAGATTTTGCTGTGGTGAGCCATTTTTTTGGCACACCTGGGTGATACCTGAAGGTAAAGTAATACTGGACGTTTCTCAGGGATGCTGGCATCTGGAAAGTTGGACAACTAAAGACCATCTCCAGACTAGGGAATTTTGGATAAAGGGAATTTCCCTTGTTTACTTATTTTTTTTCTCTCATCTTAAGTGTGTGTTTAAAAATAAACGCAGAAACGATTGTGTGTTTTATTACCCCCGATTTCGGCGTTTAAAGCATCTTTTACTGAATGCGCCAGAGTTCAGGTTTTTTGGGGGGGGTGAAGATGTGAAGATGAACCTGAAAGCGCAGATCCTGGGCGCACCGTTAAACATTCAACAGCTGTGCGTGTAGTTTAAGTTTGTGTGTGTGTGTGTGTGTGTGTGTGTGTGTGTGCGTGTGCGCGTGTGCAAGCGTGCGCGTGCGGTCCGTCGCTCCTGTCACTCGCGGCGGAGCGCCGGCCGTGCCAACACCGGACCAGAAGGAGACCATCCAAAGAACAGGGGATTTGGATTAAATACTCAAAGAGCGGGTGGCTGAGCCCTTCCTCTGGGGGGGAGACGGTTCTGTGTCTTTGCTGGACCGGGAGGGGGGAGGAGGGACGGAGGATGAGCTATTCTTGCGCCAGTGGGGAGGCTGTGTGCGATCGCCAGGACGCGTCCGAAAGCTCCTCCAAGACACCGTGCGCCAAGATCGGCACCGCGCGCAGCCCGGACCGCGGTGCCGCGAACCAGAGCCCCCCCGGCAGCTCCGCCGAGAGCACCCCCCAGCCGCCGGCAGACATGAAGGTGAAGAAGGGCTGCAGCTCGTCCGAGGCGGGGGTGCCGGCCACCACGGAAGAGGAGCTGCTGAGGAAACCGGTCATCACCCCCGAGGATGTTCTGGGGCTGCAGAAGATCACCAAGAGTAAGTTGTGAGACCCGGGAAGAGAAGGAACCTGGAACAGCGATGCTGCCGTCGTGGTTCGGGTTTGAAGGGTGAATGATGGTCCGTTACGGTCCAGGTTTAAAGGTTACGCGATGCGCCAGGTATGATGGTTCTGTCATAGTTCAGGTTTGAAGGGTCTTTAAAGGATGAGGTTTAAAGGGTCCATGATGGTCCTGGTCTGGACGATCCACGGTGGTCAGTGACGCTCCGTGTCAGAAGCGCTCACGATCGTCCGCAGTGTTCCAGGTCTTGAGATCCCTCGATGGTCAAGGTCTGGAGAGTCTACGATGCTCCATCACCATGAAGGGTCCGTGTATCATCCATCCATCGCTGCTCTTCAGCTTCTTCCACGTCCGCGTCGCAACTGCAGCATCGTTACTCTTCAACGCTCTTCGCTTCCGATGGCGGTTCGTCGTATTTTCCCGTTAAACACCGTAAAGAAAACAATATTCCAGTTAAATGTGAGCCCTTGTAGTTGCCGTCGTCATATAACGCCCCCCCCCCCCGCAGTGGTTATTGTCAACATGGAAACGCTGTTGGATGACGGTTCATACGGTGTTTGGAGGAACCATCTGCTCCACCGCACATGTCAGTGTCCACCAACCATCTCCATCAAACATGAGAATCTTCACAGTGTTCCACACCCCGCAGACCAAGTGTTGCGGGAGACATGAGCCCCGCACGGAACAACTTTACCTGCGCGCCTTATTCGTATTTATTTCATATTTTTAAAGACACGTGAATAAAATCCACACATTGATGCTCCATTGTTGACCGTCTCAGTGATTTAAGGTTTGGGAAATTAACCGCTATTTGTCAAGATACTGCGCTGTTTTTAAAAAAAATGCAAAACATGAGTTTGAGTCATTTTTCTTTTTTCCAGATTATTTTGGAGCTTTTATTTTTAGAGGCTTATAGACAGTATATCGTAAATATTATGACTGCCAGAGCTCTTCAACACTGGAGCCACTAGCTGATGATGAGAGCTTTTATTTTTCCATAGGAATTTGTAGAGCAGCTTAGGAGAAAAAACGCATTTCTAACATGTTTGCAGTGAGGGGATGACAAAGCCACGTAGATCTTATATAATTTATTCTCATTCAACGCACCAGGCCTTTACAAAGCGGCCCGTTCGCTAACCGCAAGCTGCACTGAAGCGAATCGTGGCATTTTACATCACAGACCTGAGAGTTGTGACAGCGGTGTAACTGTGTAAATGTCACCCGCTTTTCTCCCCCAGCACCTTAAGCATTTGCCAGATACGGCTGGCAAGAAAGAGCAGCTCAGGCTCACGCTGAACCTCATAAGTAAGCCCTCAAAACACGTGTGTTGTGCATATTCACGCTTTTAGAAAGAACAGGGTCCGTGTTAGCAAGACAATATGGAGCCACTGTTAAATCCCCTGCGTAAGAGACTTATGCTTAATCAGGTAACAGGTGGTAAGATTTACCCCCGAGTAAAAGGAGCTATTTATAGGCTTTACAGTAGATGTTACTCAGTGAGCATCCATACAAACGGATTCTTACTCTCCGGAGTAAAATACTCCTGTGCAGCCCGAGTCGATTTTTTCCTTGTTTTTTACATCTTGCTTTTGCATTGCACTTTGTGAGTTTTTGCAAAAAGTATTCCAGCTTCTTAGGGGCAAACATGGCAGTCTTTCGTGGAGCTGAGCTTCCTAAACCGGCCTTGGGGGTCTGTGGATGGGCTTCAGGGGTCTGAGTAACACTGGGTTGGTTTGAAAATAACGCTGACTAAACAGAAGTTAACATAATAACATTTCTATGCTATTGGTGTGGATGACAGAGTTCTTTGTGAAACAAATTCAGTTTCTTCACTTTTATTTATGGACTTCTTTAGGGGGGGTCCTTAGCTTCACTCTGATTCTTAAAGTGATTTAGAGAGACAGCTGGGAAAACTGTCTGCTCTGAACCCAGTTGTGTGTCTGGGGTTTTCGCTGTTCACACACACAGACTTGTGTAGCAAGTATTCAACCGGACACGAACCAGCAAGTGTTCAAGAATTTTCTTTCAGCGCAGAAGTCAAATTGCTTCAGTCCCAGTTTGCCATAACTGAAAAGGACAGGTAACATCCCCCAGGACCAGTGTGAGGAAGAGGAGCAAGACTGGTTTTATCAGTGTCTGTTTCACTATTTCTTCTAGAAATTGATCTCATTATCACAAAAAAAACTGGCCATTTCCTCATAGCAACGCAAGTCTAGTGATGCTGTTTGTCTGACTTGTAGCATCACCATGGACCGATCACTCATGGTTATTCCAATCACCACTCTAAATTATTCCAAACTGAAGATTATATGATGCGGAAAATGAGTTTGTGACCATGATCTGCAAATAATTTGGCTCAATTGATCTTTCGGGGAAACACCTGTTTTATATTCACGTCACTCGTTGACCTTTGACCCATTGATATGACAGATAGTGATTATTAGTGCTTGAATGTGTTGAATGTGAAAGTCCGGCCCAGTAAGCCTTCTCAGAAGTAAATAACGGTACATTGTGCATGACCAGGACAGTATCTGCTATAGCCGCTGAAGTTTGGTTTCTCACACTGATGGGCGTCTCTGTGATACCATGGAAAGAGGTACAATACCTGACAAAAGACACAGACAGGCAGACAGGTGCCTGTTGATCTGAGTGTTTTCACTTACAGCTGGTCTGACATCCAGGACGTTTTTCTACATAGCTTGGCTGTGTGGACACACTGGAGGTGTGAGAGTGGACAACAGCAGATCAAAGTTTTGGCCCTGAACGCACTACTTTTGATGGCTAATAGTCACACCGTCCGGGGTGCACAGTTTAGAGTCTCCTTCTCCTGAACGTGTGTTTTGGAGAGCCAGAGATTGAAAGGCCAGTGGACTCCACTGGTGTATGACCCAGACTGGGAGTCCTTTTTGCACCAGTGCCAATGGTGGAGCATGGCGAGAAGTTGCAACAGGGGAAGGGCAGGGCTCTAAGGAAGAGTCTGAGGTTTGTGAATTGAAGGTTTATCTGGGGGAAAAGCTTTTGTGAAATGAAGAAAGGTTACGTGAGTGCATGTTATGCCATGTGAGGCACCTGTCTAGGGAGTCTGACTGAAGCCAGATATAGAAAGAAAATTAAAGAGCAGCTGGGTTCAATCAGATTATATATTCTGCCATGACCTCAGTAGAGGTAAATTCAACCGATGGCCCGACAGGCCTGAAAATATAATCATGTTCTCTTGTCAATGAATTTTTACTCTACCAAATAATGTTAATATTCATATACAGTTATATTCCAGTTTACATTCCTCATTTGTCCCCATACTGGGAAAACTTAAATGGGGAGCCTACTTCCCATTATTTCAAAAAGGATAAAATATAATCGGTCTTAACCTCCCAGGAAAAAAAAAATCCTCAATAAATTTTACCAAGTATCACAAAGATACTATAAAGCACCTATATAACTAAAAAAACATCATCACTCACACGTCTCCTCATGCAGTGACAGATACCGGCACAGATGACTGGGCACAAAGGCACAGCAGATCCCCTCACTCGCACTCAGCAGACTATTCAAAACTTTTCCGCTCGCAGTTCAGAGGTTATGATGGGTTTTTCAAGCATAAATGCCGTAATACTTTGCAGGATATGATCGCAGGCAGATGTGAAAGACACTTTATTGCAGATGAGATGCTCTGGGTATCCAGTAGGGACGATATAAGCAGCACATAATCAACCGTCATGTTTCAAAATAACCAAACGTTACAGATGAGCAGTTTTCAATCACACGGTTCGGTTGGAAAAAGTTGTAGGAAGGATTCGGAATTTAAATAGGGATTTATCTGTACATGGCTAGGCTACAAAATGTTATGCGAAGCTCAGAACCTAAGCCAAATTTTTGGTTTTGAAAAACAAGAGATGTATTGGGACAATGCAAACTGCGGTGTGTATAGTTCTAATAACGGGGATAAAATCTGTTTTATAGTTGTAGCTTCAGGGCCAGTCAGCTTCATTCGCATGGTGACAGCGGACCTTCACGCCATCCCTCCTGTAATACAGTACTTGAGTTCAAATTCTCATACCAGGTTAGGTTAAGGCTGTTTCCTCTGAGCAGTTTTATTGTTAGTGCCATAAGAATAACTGTGCCTTCCATGGGCAAAAAGCAAGGCCGGTGGGGGACAGGGGAATGTTTCTGGCCCAGAGCTCCTGGTTCACGTCTGTACAGCAAACGCTGCTCGACAAAAAGCTCCCAGATTCATTTCCTGTCGCCATGGGAGCCTCGCCGTGGTAACCCGCCAGGACTCTCTTGGGCTCACGACTACCCATTTGTAGCGCCATGGTAACCATCTCCCTCTCCGGGTGTCTGCCTCTTGTTGGGGAGACGTCCAAAGGTGCTGCCATCCTCTGGCATTCACGTTACTGGGCAGCTCACCTGTCTTCAGGTACTGCAGTCGTTAGATCTTCAGCTTTCCAGGTTTGAATCCTCACCCCTGCTGTAGTAACCTACACAAACCTCATGTTGAGGTGCTTTAGAGAAAAGCATCAGATGAATGAGGAAATAATTCGGCCTGACAGGGCCAACAATCCCATCTCCTGACTATTATTTCATGCAGTCTTGGTGCCTCCATCTTGAGTGCCTCTGCCCCCAAACATGCCCTTCATCACCTCCCTACACTTCATGAGACTCCTTGGCACGTCTTGTTGTCATCACAGGACTTTCTGTGAGGGATCTCTGCAAGAGGACCTCAGGCATCTCTTCGTGGTATCGTGCTAGCTTCCAGCAGTTAGCTTGAGATGTTACCTTCTGAAGTTTTACTGGATCAGATCTTTCAAGTACCCTTTTTAGACACTGGACCAGACAGAGCATCTTTTTTTAAACAGATTTTTTAATATCCAAGACTAGTCACTCATTGATCTGTAAAAAGCGAAGCGGGGAAAGAGTTTATACTGAGCTGCTGTAAATCGGCCAATTTCCCCGACAGTCTGATCAAAGCATATATTTTTTATGAATGTCATTAGAGGGTTTTAATTTGTGTGAGAATTGATCTGTGCCCTAAAGGCAGATGGATGCTGCTGCTCTTTTACAGGGTCTCTGTAGTAAGGGATGTCTTTCTACTTCCATATCATCAAATGCAACTCAGGGGCAGATTTAAGCTTTCGTATCAGCGCAAAATTTACTTTTTCCCCACACCAGGAAGGTGAAAACAAAAATGTTTTCCTGCTTGTTTTAAATTTCCATCTGACGTATAACCAAGTTTTGTGAATTTCTCTGCAGTGATTGATAAAGCTATAATGTCTTGTCCCGATATGTAATCTTTATTTCCCTAGTTAATTCATTTTACTCCTTAGTTAAATAAAGCCTCAGTGGCTGGTTATGTTGCACATTATTTAAGGAACTAAAAGTCACCATAGAAAGCCTTGACTTCCAGGTTGTTAACATACTGTTAGAGAACTTAAATCGCTTTCTTGAAATAACTGTTTAAAGCACAAAGTTAATGTGTGATTTTTTTTAAAAAGTTTTTTCAATCTGTTGACTAACAGAAATGAATTTGGTCAAATTCAAGGGCACAATCTCTATACACAGCATTAAATCAAAAGTAAAAAGTCACATTTGTGACGTGAAGCCGCGCATAAACACGAAACTTATTTTCCGTACAGTGACCCAAAAAAATGAATTCAAGGGGAAGTCAGTAATGCAGTACTTGTCACTTGAATGAGTCAGATTATGTGTTTTCCATTGAATGAATAAAAAGCTGCCCTGGGTCACTGGCCTCCTTTCCATCTTCTCTTGTGAGAAGGAATGGTCTCCTTTAAAGCATCTGGCACAGTTTTTTGCACGGCGAGGGCGTCTACATGCGGAAGGACACTTCTTCTTTGCGGAGTGGAAGCCCCACACTTCCCACCGAGCCGCTGTGCCGGCAGCTGCGTCTCGGCCGGGGTGGGAATTTAGCCAAGCAAGTGATGTGTATTTTGTAATGCAGGAGTCAGACATTAGATAAAAAGGCCTCGTCGCACCCGCACACAGACCCAGGGAGTAGGAGTAAAAAAGCGTGTTTTTCTCTATTCCGTTCATATGGTTTGGTTAGAGTGAGACGACACACCTGATGTTGCATTAATGCATGTTTTAACCAGCAGGACCCACAGCTACACCATCCCTTCTTCTGCCCTCAATTCAAAACACGGAAAACCTCTTTTTATTCTTTTTTCTATTTTCTGTCTGTGCCCACGGCTTGATGAGCAAGTAGAGTGTGACTGCAGCTCCCCGCCCCCCCCTGCAGCGAGGAGGCAGACCTGCTTCTGCAGACTTCTGAACTGGATCACAAAGGGGGTGACACAGAATGGGGTGGAACTTCCTTTCTGGTCTTTGCGCTTTTTAGCAGAGAAAATTCAGATCGGGCTGCATTTTGCTACCGATCACCAGCTCTGGCACAAAGGTGTGGATAATCTGTAAGCATAAAAACATTCCTGATGGACAACAGACGCGCTATGGAGATGATATGAGAGCAAATAGAGCCATTACGGATGTTGTATTTTTGAGAGGGAACAGATGCATTATGGGTATCATATCTATAAGCATATAGATACGTTATAGGTTTTGTGTCTGTAATAGAGAATAGATGCTTTATGAATGGCATTTTCGAGGGGGGTGGCCATGTTGGCACAGCAAATAGCGCGGCTGCCTCACAGTGCCTGAGCTGTTTGGGTTTGAATCCTGCTCAGTCTGTCTGCGTGGGTTTTCTCTGGACGCTCCGGTTTCCTCCCACAGTCCAAAGACATGTGTTTCAGATTAATTGGGCTTTCTAAATTGCCCATTATGTGTGTGTGTTTGAGACCACCAGGTTTTAGTTTCATAGCTCAGTGATTCCAGTATAGACTGCTGGTTGCTGTGAACCTGATCCAAACAGGCAGTTAAAGATGGTGGATGGAAGGGAATAGATACATTATGAATATCAAGGTGAAAATATACATTGAGGGTGTTGTGTGTATGACAGCAAATGGGTACTTTATGCATCTCATGTCTATGACAGCAAACAGATGCATTGTGGGAATTGTGTCTGTGATGGCAAATAGATGCATTATGGGCATCACGAGCAGTAAGTGTGAGCACAGGTGTTTCAGGCTAAAACCAGGGTTCGCTGCCTTCACATGAAGTTAGATGCTGTTTCTAGGTGAGACACATGACTACAGTAAACTGCTCCCTATGTCCTAATAAAAGGGAGGCTGGGAGCCCAGAGTGATGAGTTTGTACCGTTTTTCACTCCCTTTTCACTCAGCAGTCCCTCGTAACCAGTAACACTGAGGATCCCGACTCACTCGACTTACGGAGGGAAAAGCACTTGAACACACTGAACATACATGGCTCAAAGCTGCTGGCAGCTGCTTAAGCAGCGGCTGCAAATTTACGATTGAATTTTTTCGGGCGCAAACTGTGTTTTTACGTCCAACCAGTTCCGAAATGGTTTGTGCAGCAGTTCCTAAATCAATCTGAGTGGAAAAATTCGAAGGTCTATATCTGAATATGTACCTCCTGGCTAATCTCCTGGATTATTGTCTATAAATGGCAAGCCAGTCATGCTGAATGCCCTAATCAGCCAATGGAATGGCAGGGAACTTGATGGAAGATTCCTGAATCCAAGCTTCATGAGCGCTGAAGGCAAAATCACCGCCAGTTCACTCTATACTAATGGCCTTACTCCTTAGCGGAGCTCCAGCTGGGTGTAGGTGTGACTCTATGACAAAGAGCAATGGAGAGTCTGTGTGTGTGTGTGTGTGTGTGTGTGTGTGTGTGTGTGTGTGATAATGCTAGTGGTATCTGTTCGTGATTGTGTGAGAAAGAATCCCAGGTTCCCTCCTCCTTCTGCAGTGCCCTTCAGCAGGGCACTTACCCTGAAGTGACACAGTAAGAAAATCGCCAAGCTGTATAGATAAGTAGCTTATCATTACAAGTTTGCGTTGGAAAAAAAGCATCCGCCAAATGTATAAATGTAAACGCGAAGAACGGCAGACTCTGTGTGTTTGTGCGTGAAACGTGGTGGGAAAGGTGCAGCTGTCTTGCTGCAGAAGGCTGGTCCCACGCTGTGACTCAGAGGGGAGCAGCTGGGGGTGGCGTCGGCATGGCGGGGGTCCGTGGGCAGCGGGATGGGAGCGCCCAGCAGACGGTGTCGTGGTGCAGTGACACGTTGCCACACGTGTCGCCAGGTGTGCCCCCCCCGAGGGACGTCAGAAGCGTGGTGCGCTGATCTGCCGAAAGCCATCCTGGATTTCACCAAAACGAGTGTCTCTTGTATAACAGCATCGGGATTAGAGGGGGTGAAAGCAGGTGTCCTAGAATGGTATTAAAAGACACGTTGCTAAGTGACAGTGCTAAACGGAGGGGAGCGAGGCTATTCTCAGGCTCTGAGGGCGAACCACACACACACACACACACACACACACACTGGGGGTACCCAGACTGCACCATATCTTCCATCTGGGGCTTCAGATAGGATCCAAGGAAGTTCCAGGTCAAAACAAGACTCATGGCTGCACCCCCCCACAGACACCAGTAGGTGATATGGTGGTTAGAGTGCTGTCTCACCATTTAAAGGATCCAGAGTCCAATCCCTACTATGGCTGTATTACTCTGAATTACACCACTAAAATTGCACATCTCTATAAATGGATAAATCTTTGTAAGCAGCTTAGCATACAGACAATATTTTTAGTCACTCTGGAGAAAAGTGTAAATGCAGTATTATTATTATTATTATTATTATTATTATTATTACACCAACAACAATAATAATAAGAAGAAGAAAAAGAAGAACCTGCAGGGCATTTTAGCCTCAGTTATATGTGAACAAATATATATGTGAATATATATGTATATCTTCAAGCAGCACATTCCAGTGTTTATCACTAATCTTGAATTGTGAATTATATTCTCTCCATTTTAAATCGAGCTAGAAATCCTGATTCTGTTAGATCAGTTTCATTCATTGCTCAATTTGTTTGATCCGTCCTTTGAAAAGCATAATGTGGAACTGATTGGCTGTACCGTGTGTCAGAGGCGCTCCTCCAAATTCCGAAGCCAGAGCGTCGTTCGGAACAACCTCCACACCACAAACCGCAGGGAAGCGTGTCCATTTCGCACGAGCCGGGAAAACATTTTGCGGTGATGAGCTCACGGTAACAAATTGGCAATCACGCAAATTGCACGATTTTCCACGTGAAAGACATCGCACGCTGGATTGTTTGCCTCTCCTTAAAATCCACTTCTTCAGTTGAAGATCACCGGAGGTTTTGTGAACACTAAAAGGGAGCATCATTTCCCCCACTTTCTCCTGCCTGCAGGTACGTGTCCAGGTTACAGGTGAATGCATGTAATATATTGCAGTGCATATAAACACACCTGCCGACTGGCTGTAGCAGGTGCATAAGGAACCAAGAGCCATCACTTCTCACAGGTCTGCTGTATGAGGACAGTTTGCGGCCCAGCAGTCAGGGTTATACTATAGGCTGTTGGCTCTTGACTCGTTTCTGTGTGTGCGTCTCAGCAAATGTGTTGAACTGGTCGCGCTAAGCAAATAAAATTCATCCAAGGCCCCTTGTGATCAGTTTGATTTTTGTGTAGCTGTGCATTTTCTTCCCTGGCCTCACTGTTCCACCTCCTAATATTATCGGCTGCCATGCATACTGCGTGGTAGGAAAGACCACCCGTATAATTTGTGAATTACGTATTGCAACTTGACAGACGAAATTCCTCTTTGATGTTTGGTGTGGTTTTAAAGAACATTTTCTGAACACTTGAACCATCTGAAAACTTTGCACAGTTATCTGAGTCTTACGTGTTCCTGAAAATTGTTTGTAAAGTGAATAACAAAATCAGGGCCTTAATTGCTATTCATTTGAATAAATGGGGGGATGAATAAATATAGATTATAATGTGGATTGTATTTAAATATTATGATTTGGTCCTCAATGTGAGGTGGATGATCTGATGTTATTTATCTTATTTTGTCCCAACCGAGTGTAGTTTTCCCATCAGTTTCTGCATCTGTTTCCCATAACTGCCAGAAAATGGTCATAAATCAAAATCGCGGTACAAATTTCATATGATATGAATTCCCAAAAACCCTGATATTCATATATTTTCTAATGTATACAACCCCAATTATTACAGAGTGGCTTCAACATTTCCAGGTACTAAGGATTACTCTGTATGGAAATGCATGTTATTTCATTCAACCGTCAGTCTGTAATAAAAAATTTAGAAAAATTTTAGCTATTGGACGCAAAGGTTTTTTTTTATAAATGAGATATTTACCTCTCATTTAGTAAAATGGTTAGATAAACATGTGATAAAAAAACATCTGCAATAAATCAAATGATGGCAAGTATGTTTGCAGCAGAACGGGGCAAATAATAACCCGACTGTATAAATGAATTGCGTACCCTGTGCTCAGCGTAGAGTAGATGCTTTGTTTCATGTCGGATTGCAGTTTGGCCAGATGGCAAAGTTCATTAGCAAGATTAACATATTCGCAGGGGGCATGTCACTCAGCGGCTCCCTCGTAGCAACCGCTGGAGAGTCGGCCGTCCACAAAACAAACAGCAGATCTGGGGCCGCGCAGCGCCGCGACGCCCCTCTTTCGGCTGCCATCACCGCTGAACTGAGACGACCTTTCTTTTCTTTCCGAAGGTTGCAAACTGACACAGTTCCGTGGTTTGGTGAGGCTCAGGGAGCTTTTCACAGTCGATTGTTTGCCGACAGATAGCTTCTGCATCTCCCGCGCTGCCTCCGCCTCCTCCTCGGTGCCTTATCCCCGCGTGCTGGGGGTAACCCTTTGTGTGGCTTTTTCTCACCGAGCGAACGGGCCGAAAGCGGCGCGCAAGCGAGCGTGTCGGTTCCCTGCGTTCCCCGCTGTGGAGGGCGGAATAGCAATACGCTGCTGGAAGCTGATTACCATCCATGCGTGGCCGCGCTCCGTGCCGTCTGGCCGCCGGCCGTTGGCACCGCGTGGTGCGCCTGGTGGCATAGATGCAAGTTGTTTGTTGCACGCTGCTAATCGTCTGAGGGCTATTTTGAGAAATGGCCCCACGTCTGCCCGGGAGGTACCCAGAGTGCTTCACAGAGACATGGCGTCAGAGACAAACCCGTGTCCCCACGTCGCAGGTGCAACTAATCAATGAGCAAGGCCCCCGGGGAGGTTGTTGTCATGGATATAGAAGACGCATTCGTGCCGGGGTGTGCCGAGCGTCACGTTGTAGGACAAGCACAGCCTCCATCGGCCCTGAAGGGCCTCTCCGTGGGCCCCACACCAAGGCCTGGTGAAGCACCTGAGGTGATGCTGGAGCCATCTTGCCAGGCCTAGTTAGCATCACTGCTACTCAGCGGGACAAAAAAAACGGTGCGCATAAAACGGCTGTAGCTCTGCTGACTCCTTTTCATATATTAGGCCACAAAAACCCATCTTCACATCTGCACGATTCCGCCGCTTCCCTAAACCTCCAACCTGTGTTCTGCTGTTCAACTGAAACATTTAAAATGTCTGCCCGTATTCTGGCAGTTTTTTTCCCTGCCTGACTGCTTCGGTTATGTGGCTGCATCTTGTTGCATGTATGTTTATTTATAGCATTTAAATACAGGGAAATGGAGCATTTAATGAAACCGAGGTCATTAATACAGTGTGTTGCATAACCGGGGCTTGAAAACTGAGCATGCATAATACAGCATAACACAAAATAGACTACTTACACCTTCAATAATAGAGAATAAACTCACATATATAGTTTGTGTGTAACAAAAAATTAAAATATGGTAAATGATTGCAGTAAACTAAAAACACTGTTATTGGAGGCATTATGCATTTATATGGTGAGAGAGATAAACGTGACCCAAGGCTGGAGAGGCTTTGCCAGTTTCAGACTGCCTTGACCCTCGGGTTTTTCAGGTTACGGAACGTGGCCCACGCGAACATGGAGAGACCCTGTGAACGCCACGCAGACTGAGCCAAATTCAAACCTACGTTTGAACACGCAGCCGAGGCCGCCCCCCCCCCCAAAACACCGGTGCTGCCCGCTGTGCTACTGAGCCGCTTCGCATCGTGTAAATAACGCGTAAATCCCATCGGAGCCACGAGAAGCAGAATTTCATCCAAAAGCGGCGACAGCGATGTCTTCGCCGCCGAGGGGCAACTGGCAAGCCTGTTTAGCGTATGCATTTCCATCAAATAAACATGTTATTTGCTCAACGCATCAGGTTCCCGGACCACCTAAAAAGCAAATCACAAGTACTTCCGCTCTCTGTGAGACCCGGTGAGCATGTGGCTGCTGCACTCAGCCCTTGTTCTCTGTCCTCTCCTCCTCTGCCAGTTTCCCAGCAGCCACCGCTCCAGCAGCCTTTCTTCCCCAAACTCTCCATCCTTCTCATTGCATTATCTAAGAGACAGTGCAGGGTTTAAAAGGGCGCTGGGGCCGGCCCTGTTCCCAGCGGCCCTTCCAGCCTCTCTACTGCTTACGTATGTGGCCTCATCTAACCTGCATTTTCCTCATCCTCTGGTTGCAGATGAAGCCACCAGATTTTAGGTCTTCCCAACACAAGCGGTGCACTCAGCAGACGGGGGGGGGGGGGCTTCATAGTCTTTTTATGTCTTTGCATCACTCTCCGGGTCTCCAACAGAGACAAGGAACATGGCTGATGAGGTTCAGAAATCAATTTGCGTTAGATTGTTCTAATGTTGCCGGCAGTAGAAGTGTTTTCAAAGAAAAAACGTGAGAAAGAGCCTTCAAAGAAGAGCAGCGGAAGCACATCACAGCAGCGGTTGCGTAAGCTGCTTATATCTGTTGCTGTAAACCGCAGCAAGGTGACGGGAAGGGCAGCGGCAGAGTGACAAGGCAGAGCTCGAAAACTGGCTTCGTCCACATTCATTTAGTGCATTTGTATTAGTCAGGCATGTTCACACATGGCTCTTTGGATGCCTTTCCTCTGGACTTCAACCAGTACAACAAAACGGCTTCCCACTAAGTAAACAGCTGCTAATTACAAATATTTAACGGTTGCAAAAATGTTCTAGAACGATGTCAGCTGAAGGCCTGCACTGTCACAGGTCATTCTAGCCACTATCTTGATGTTGAGTAGCACCACGGTGTGGTGAGCTGAAACTCAGCTAGGCTAGTCCAGGTTGAAGACACCAAATCAGCATAAGAAGAGTCAGTTTGACTGGTCTGGAGGTGAAGCGGTATGGGGGATGGGGTCAGCCAGAGCTTTGACCCTTAGAGACTGGTTGAGAGACGCAAATCAAGCCATCCCACTAAATCCCCTTAAAAGCCCCTACTCAGCCCTTGAGGCTTGAAGCAGTTAAAGTCTCTCTGGCATAATCCAGCCGGGAGCATGGGATGGGTGGAGGCATCACCGGGGCTTCACACACACTCTGGGAGGGTCTGGTGAAGTGGTAGTGTTCCGGCCTGGACGCGAATTGCTCCTGCTATGTGATCCAGATGTGCTCCACCCCACTGTCTGGTTAATGTCGTGCTGCATTTCGGACTAAAATGCATTACGCTGACACGCTATGTAACTGAACACAGGGGTGTGTCAATCATCCAGGTCTCACTAGGTAGTAGACCAGACAGCGCAATTCATAAAAATAGCTCCGTGGATTTGCGTTGTCAAGCGCGAGACGCTGCAGCTCTCGGTTTGTCTTGCGACTGCGGACCCACACGCTCGCTGTCTTCAGCACCCGCATCCATGGTTACCAAGCACACAAACACACTCATACACACTAATCCCTCAGTGAAAATTTAAAAATATGAAAGCTGCGGAAGTGTTTCTGATAACCAGCGTTATTGATGTTTTCGATGTCTCTCTGGGTTGGGTTCGTACAACAACAAGCTACTTGAAGGGGTTATGGAGTGAAGCTCGGACTTGGCTAAGTGTGTAGCTGGGGGGGGGGGGTGGTTCTCCTCCTTTGAGGCCCTTTGATTGGTACCGTTTTAGTTACACAGCAGCAGCATTTTGGGCCACTTTTTTTAAAAACACAGTAAAGGGCTCTGCTGTGCATGTGTGCACAGAAGCCATCATCATTGGTTGCCTGTACAATTTTGATCAGAGTGAATTTCAATGAAATAGTAAAGTGTGGATTAGGGAACGCGATCCAAAAACGGCACGGCCTGCTTTGCGCGTTGTCCTCAGCCACGTCTGGCGTGGACTGATGTGCAATGACTGCATTTACCAGGCTACTTCACTCTTGTAATGCAGGGTAAGTGTGTAGCTCAAAGGTACTAGAGCAGCGTTCAAGCTGAGAACCTTTAGACCTGAAGACAGGTGTTTGCGGTGTTCTCACATGCGGCCCAACACCTGTCTTTCTGTCTCATCCCCAGATTACCTGTGTGGCCCTGAGGAGAACGTCCACAGCATCGACTTCACGAGGTTCAAGATCCGCGACATGGACACGGGCACGGTGCTGTTTGAAATCACCAAGCCCCCCTCAGCGGGTGAGTAATGGGTTCCCAGCACTGTTCACGAATTTCCGAGGGGTCACCTGTACATGGGCCTGCACGGGTACCTGGGTGCTTCGGTCCAGGGGTAGTGGTTGGGCTCCACGCCTGTGTCTCGGTTAACTTTCTGTGTCACACAGAGAGAGCGGGGGAGAAGAGGGACCTGGACCCCAACGCCGGCCGCTTCGTGCGATACCAGTTCACCCCCGCCTTCCTGCGGCTGCGCCAGGTTGGAGCCACGTAAGTAAGAGCGGACGCGAGGGGCATCGCTGCCCCACGTGTGCCACCCACGGCCCACCAGATTGTCGCAGAGGCTAGAGGCCACCGTGGAAGCCGTCTGTTAGCAGTCTGTCGCCTCCATCGAGAGACATACCAACATCTTCTGCCATCAGTACCAGCTCATTACAAAGCAGAACACATTATCATGGTGTTTCGGATCTTATTTGGCCCACTAGAACATACATGAATAAATTACACATCTAATTTTTAAATAATATGTAAATAAATACATTCAAAAACACACAAGAACCATATGTGCGTTCGTGAGGGAGCGCGGTGTGTGTGTGTGTGTGTGTGTGTGTGTGTGTGTGTGTGTGTGTGTGTGTGGGTGTGTGTGTGTGCAGTTGGGGGGGTGTCGTGACTGTCTGTGCTGCTCTCATTTCAGACTGCTGACTTGCCAAGTATGTAATTATCTCCTTGTCGAATCTGCCGCAAACCTACCCCCTCCCGGCCAAAGACACGCAGGCACAGACATGCGCACATACGCACACGCGTACACGCGCACACCCCGCTGACCGCGTCGTCCCGACTCAGCTCGCAGCACACCCCCTGAATGTGGCAGTTGTTAAACCGTGTTCCACTGAAAAGAGGAGACAGATGGACAGGAGGTGTGTGGGCATCTGGTGGTGACAGGCAGTCTGCAGGGGGGTGGGAGGGTTGGGCTGATGCAGAACTGGCAACTCCTGAGAAGGCAGGATGCCAGCATTGGAGGGCAAGAGCAAAGTAGCATATTAGCTGGGCACGAGGAGCAGTGCATCGTGGGTAGCAGACAAATTGCAAAGACCAAGTGGCAGAGAAGGAGACTTAAATGGGAAGCTGGAGCCGACCGTCTTCTGAGTGATGACACCTCCTTCCTTCTCATCCGCCCTGCACAGCGTGGAGTTCACGGTGGGTGAGAAGCCCATCAACAACTTCCGCATGATCGAGAGGCACTACTTCCGCGACCAGCTGCTCAAGAGCTTTGACTTCGAGTTCGGCTTCTGCATCCCCAGCAGCAAGAACACCTGCGAGCACATCTACGAGTTCCCACCCCTCTCTGAAGAGATCAGTAAGCAGCACGGCCCCCCAGCCAGACCCCCCCCATACACACCCACTTCTCAGTTTGACCATACCATACTGTACTGTGCATTTGGTGTATTTTTAAAAACAAATCATTGAAGCATAATGTTACGTTGCTAATGGATGAATGAACGATGGAAACTTTGTTATTCCAAGAGGAAAATTGCGATAGATAGATAGATAGATAGTAACTTATTTGCCTGCTCACATTTTTAATTTGTCTCTAATACATGTCAATGCTGCATGTATTTGCAGTCATTGGCCACTTTGTTAGGTTGGACACTCTTTTGAACCTCCTTAGTATGAATGTAGCAACAGGATTCTTCCTCCATGCCGGACTGACAGCTTCACTCAGTTTTTGTAGACGTTTTTTTGGAACATTTATTTTGCTGACATCCCAACCTTGTTGCAGAGCTAGTCTACTGACTTGAGAGATGGGGACTGTGTCTTGGTTCAAGATCTGGGTGGATCCATCCCGAGATGCTGCATGTTCTGTAACATGTCACACTGTCCTGCTGGGAGTGTCAGTTTGAGAAAGGCCAGAAGTTTGAGAACTTACAGCACAAACCAAACTATGACTGCAAAGCATAATGGCTGTGATATCGTGCTTCTCAGCCATAACATTCTGCAGGGGTATTAAAAGAAACCATGAAGGGATGGATGAATCTGGTCAGTAACAGTGGTGGTTTGGTTCTCTGTGGCATTCAAACGATGCTATGATGGTACATAATAAAACCTTAGAAAACCTGTTGCCTGCCAAGAAATCATCCCCCACCCCATTACACCACGACCACCAGCCAGTACCAGCAAGGTGTGCTTAATAAAGTGGCCAATGAGTGTACATGGGCATTGTACGCTGCTGCAGCCAATGAGGTTTCCATCTTAATTCTTTCCTTCCTTCATTCATAATATTATAACACTGGTTGATCTTAGTGCCACAGGTGGGATAGTGGTTAATAACGGGGATTCAGATGCCGGGAAAGGGAGAATAATTTAAAGAAAGATACCTGTATGCAAGGTTCCTAAGCTGAATTTGTCCAGCAAAATATGAAGCTGAATAAACAGGGTGGTGGGTTAGCGAGTAGCAAGGAGGTGCTAACCCTGAATTGGTCCAGTAACAACCACCCAGTCGAGCGAACCACTGTAAGCGGCTTAACGTTGTGACAACAACAGCATTCCTACGATCAGTTTATCGGCACCCAGATTTTTCCACCCGGCAGTTAAGAAGCAGTTATAGGGAGTGGAAGTAAGAAAGGAGGATGAATCTCATGACTCAACCTTGATGCTTGTTCTGTCCTCCTACACAGTGCAAGAGATGATCCTGCACCCATATGACACGCAGTCGGACAGCTTCTACTTCGTGGACAACAAGCTGGTGATGCACAACAAGGCAGACTACTCATACAGTGGGGGTCCTTAGGGTCCGTGAAAGGAGAAGGGGGAGCGGGGGGGGGGGGTGCTGTAAACGGACAGGCCGACCTTTTCCAGAACGAGACAGTTGAGGATACATCATGCAGATCCCGGTGCCTCTGCAAAACCCCCTTAACCATCATGCGCCACTGTACTATTGTCCTGCTATTGCCCCTCCATGATGTCCCAACCTCTAAGCCACACCCCCTCTCTGGGTTGATGGCCTAAAGGGATTGTGTGGCTTTATCCCTTCCTCTTCTCTGCTTCCAGCGTAGGACCCCATCCCCCATACTGCTGCCATTCTGACCCCGTTGTTAAGCTTCAGTCAAAACCCCCTCTAGCGCCTCCTCCTGATGTTCCTCTCGCCCATCACACCCCACACACCCCGAACTGTAGGCCTGCAGTGCTAGAGGTCCAGATCTGACAGGCAATTTGGTTTCAAAGATCAAGGCTCCACCTAGGCAGTGATAGGACACATCCGCAGGGTAGACACACTTCAACAAAATTAAACATAAATAAACAAAGAATTACATGGATCTGGGAGAATGTTCTAGAGCAGCTCAGGGCTTTGGATCACACAGTTGGTCACTCCCTGTTTTGGGGGGGGTGGGCTGTATGTCAACCAGTTCAGACCCTCCCACGGTGCGCAAGAGGTCCTGGGGTCACACTGTGGATTTAATAAAAGAGTAGCGTATACAGGTACAGTTATACAGTCATTACCACCCTGGATCACTGTTATTTTGGAGCAGACGATTTTAACTACTTCTTACCGAGACATATCATTTGTGTTGGAAAAAAGCTGACAGAGGGGTCAACCCGGAAACGCAGCTATTTTTCAGGGTTCACTTCAAAAAGCAGTCAAGAAACACAAACGGTCACACATCTCGCTTCTGTGTGCACGAGCGTCCTGAATTGTAATAAGGATCAGTTACATTTGTGAGGTTACCATGCTTGCTGACTTTTTGCCCCGTTGCGGTCGGCGGAGTGGAGATCGCTGTTGATCGGGGATCGCCCGTACTGGACCTGCTGTAGATACTTTAGCCGCCCCGCCTCAATCTCATTTGTGCCCAACATCACACATCAGGGCCCAACTATCATACTAAAGCAAGCTGTATGTGTCCAGCGGAGAGGCAGAGCATCAGTGTCAGTTCCGCTTGCTGTCTTCGTCTGCGTGCCGCTTTGAGCACCACTTGTACGCTTTCATGGCAATGATAAAGCGGCAGAAATTAAATAGTCATTGCAGTGAAGGTCTATGGAAATTTAAAAAAAAAAAAAACAGCGTTCTTATTTGCCCCGTCTCAATTTTTGGAGCTAATTACCATATTGAAAAACCTCTGTCAACATTTTCTTTTTGCAGTATTTTCCATATAACTTGGTACGTTGATGCATTTTAAAATGTTTATGTAGTGTAAGTAATTAAAAAAGAAAAATATTATGCTATGTACTAGACTTCTAATTTTAATGCCGTTTTAATTGGACTGCAGCAGAATAAGAACTTTACTAAGTGTTGCAGAGGGAGAAAAATATTTCCGAAGCTCAGTGGGTCAGACGTGATCAGTATAAATCTGTGGATCTCCACATAACATGACGGAAAATAATTTTATGAAAAATACTGACCGCCCATAGGCCTACAGAGACCAAAAGGGGCTGTGTGCAGTGGGGCTACCAGCTGCTTCCAGAATGTTCTTATCCTTGTTAATCCCAAACCAATCCCAGCCCAGTGTGCTCACGTGTTTCCATGTGATACACATGAAGTTAAGTGGTTTAACGGGCCATATTCAGTCAGGTTTCCTAAGTTACGTTCTGCACGTGACCGAAAAGCGGAATCGGACCAGGATCGACCAGCTTGTCAGCTGATTTTTGATCCAGTGCTCGCCTCCTGCCTCTGGGACCTGACAGTTCCTCACTTCATGGTTGTGTCTCTCAATCACGTCCAGCTCATCTGAGAGCAAAAACACACCAAAACACAGAAGAGCTAGAGCTGGGATCACAGCAGATAAAAATAATGCTTGATAGTGCTAATCTCCAAAAGTGTGTGTGTTCTGTGTGTGTGTGTGTGTGTGTGTGTGTGTGTGTGTGAGACTGTGGGGGATATCTCTAGACAAATAGCACAAATCTCAGCTGGTTACACACGACAGAAGGACAAACCCCAATTCCCCCAGTAACTGAGTCTCGCTGTCCTCACTGCTCCCACTATGATGGATCTCCTGTTGGATCAAGCAGAATCATTAGACCACTTACTGTATGACCTGTTTATATTACCGCTATTCCGAAACATCCGTGAAAGGAGGGGGGGGTGTGTGCACTGAGTTGCAGATGGGGGGGCACTCCGTCGTGGGTGGAGGTACCCCGCTTGTCCTCAAAGGAAAACCCAAAAAAAAATGTAGAATGACATTCTTGCCTCTAAAAAAACTGAACCAAAAAGAGCGAGGGTTGAGCTAGGGCTTTGAAATATTTCTTTTTTTACTCTAAGATAAAAGGGGTTAAACTAACCTTGTACTTCTGATTTTTAAACAAAGCAATTAGGAATGAATAATGCTGCTTGTAGAACAGCTAGACAGTCCTCTGAAGACATTCCATAAAAACCCATCGTGGACGTTAGTGAAAATACAATTCTAGTATAAACCAGGTAACATTTCTTCCAAGAATGTGTCTATTTATATCTATATACTCATAGTGCTCTATAGAAGAAACTGTTTTAAGTATGTCTGTCCTGTTCAAAAGAAGTAAAGCAGAATTATGCGTATGGCTACATATATACTATATATATATATATATATATATATATATATATATATATATATAGTATATAGAACATAGATTTTAAAAAAATGTATGAGAGATTTTTAATTCTTGTTATTACTGTAAAATGACCTGATGACATGTAAAGTTTTGGACAGTTCCATGCCAGTCTAAAAATCAAATAAATGTGTGATTTTTAAAAAAAAAAAAAAACAAAAATTTCCTGAGTGCTTTTTTAAAAATATCTGTATGTGTATAAGTGGTTTTAAAGCTCAGGGTGTCCCTTTTGACACCATCTTGTGGCAGATCAGTTTTTCACTGTTTCCTAAAGCTTCTCTGCACCCACAAAAACACATGGAAATTTCGATTAATCGCGAGCGTAGAACAGACTGACGCTTCACGATCCTCACCAACAAAAGTCCAAGTCATATTTTTAGCCAGTCTTATCTCTCAAGGCCCAGATGTATTTTTCTGTCTTGTTTTTTAAAAAAAGCTCATCTGAATATTGCAAAGGAATAATTTTATTGAAATAGTTCATTGCAGCCCCTGCCAGGATGAAATATCAAGTGACAGTTCTGTCATTTGGTCTGAAAATAATACTTTAATCCAAAATGGCACAAAAAGCAATGAAGTAGGAGGGTTTTGGTCACATAAATCAGAAAAATGTGACCGTTGCTCTGGAAGGACCACACTGCCCCCTAGTGAAGGGACTCCATACTGGGACAGTCCTGCCCTGTAGAAGAAATTTGTGCACCAGAAGCCAGAATAACATTTGAAAATATGGTGGCAAACAGCAATCCAAGAATCTTCCTCCTCAGCAATAACCTTTCCGCTTCCATCTCCCATTCAGCCAAGCCCTGACATCAGTTTCAATAGTGAAACGTGAGTTCCGTTAGTGTGCCAAGTTGGCGCTTTGCTCCGCCGTGGGCTCGGGAGGTGTGAGAGGACCTGTCCCCCGCCGCGACGGTCACAGCAGAGGGATCGGAGTGCCTCCTGTCACTGGCACGCAGCCTGCCACACTGTCCATGTTGGCGAAGGCTGCAGAGTAGAGTCCCGTGAAATGTAGATTGGTCCCCTTCTCCTCCCTGGTGCCCCCCACTGACACCTCGCCCTTCACGCAGCCCCCTGGCAGCGAAGGGGAGCTGGCGATGACCACCAAGGAGTCTGGAGCCAGGCTGTCATCCTTCAGCTCTTCCCACAGGTGACCTGGAGGGGAAAGAAGGATCGTTTATTAGATAAACAGCGTCTCAAAGTGGGTCTCCTCTGTCACCCCCATGAGACATCATCAGTTGGCCACGCACCATGCAGCTGCAGGTCCGTGAGGCTGGGGTTGAGCGTGTCCACATCGTTGCTCAGATCGCCCTCCAGCAGCAGGTCCTGCATGCCCTTCGCAGCACAGTGACTGGCCTGCAGGATGCCGCAGTATCCCGGGCGGGCTTGTGCCAGATTGGGAGGCTCCTGGTCAGCTGCCCCAGGTGGGATAGCTGAGATAGGCTGCTGTCCACTCAGGGAGCAGTATGGGAAAGAGGTGAGGGGCAGGTGGTGTAATGGCTGGCTGGAGGAGCTCCGCTGGTCCTGCTGGAGGACAAGGCTGTCCATGGGGGGCTGTGGAAGGTTGAAGCTGGGTGCATGTGCGTGGCTGCGGGGCTGAGATAGCTGGCCTTGAATGGGCTTCCATTTCCCTGGCCGGTCCCCTAGCAGGCGATCGAGCTCCTCTGTGAACCAATATTATAGTGACTCTCTTAAGAGCAGTCCTGCTGTTGCAAAAACACATCACTCTGTGCCATGCTAGCATCTTTGTGGTGCTGGGTCCTTCACTAATACTGCTTTTACTCCATTACCCTGAGGTGGTTTGCACCACGCTAACACCTCCTGTGCTATAAAACCGTGTGGTGGTTTGCGCTACGCTAATATCTCCTTTGCTACGCTCTGTCATACTCGCCTGGCCGGGCCATGCTCTTGCGCACAGTGACCGGGTCCTTGCGGCGCCACTTGTGCAGTTCCTCCTGCATTTTCTCCACCTTGGCAGGGTTCAGGGCCCAGAGGCAGCCCTTCCTCGAGGCGTTGCCATTCTTGTTCTCCACCTTTTCAAAGCACTTGTTGAGCGACAGATTGTGCCGCACAGAGTTCTTCCATCCATCGGGGGCCGTCTGGGACAAAAAGATGTTACTGAACATGTGACCAGCAGGATGCTGGATAGAGTCTTCTGTCACAGCCTTGGGCTACCTACTAATCTCAGCTAAACAGTCATTTACTCTTCTAGTATGAATAACTGCTTGTCCAGGGTATGGTGCTGATGGTCCAGAGTCCGTCCCAGAAGCGTAGGGTTTGACGGAAGGTACACACTGAGATGGGAAGCCGGTCCACCACAGGGCAGGCACACACACTCATTCACTCACACATGCACATGCAGCGAGCAATTCAGAGTCACTAATAGCACTGAAACGTGGGAGGAAACCAGAGCATCCAGAACAAGCAAAGGAAACCACAAGAAGAACAGGCAAAAAGATTTGAACCCACATCCTAGGCATCAGTCGGTGAACATCCAGCAGAACTGAAGGGTCACAGGTGAGGGGTGAGGGGGAACAATAAACTTTGTCGGCCAATGTGGAAAGAGCTCAACAAAACTGAGAAAAGATATTTGAATAAGGAGAAAGGCTGTTAAAAATCTAATTAACTGCATTTCGTTTTTTTTTCCCTCAAAGCTTTCGAATTAATGTTTGGAACAGAACAAACAAAAAGCAGCAATGGATCCCTATCTCCCACAACGCCCTACTGAAAGCATTTCAGGGTGTGTGGTCCATAGATAACGCCCTCATGGTGTGATGGCCCACAACATGGGGGGGGGGGGGGGGAAACAGTGCCAGCCCTTNTCATGGTGTGATGGCCCACAACGGGGGGGGGGGGGGGGGTAAACAGTGCCAGCCCTTGCTGCTCGTCCTTTGGATGGTGGGTCTGACTCACCCCGCCATGCTAAATCACTTTTATGGCATTCTTCCACGTGGGCAACGCCTTCACTCCCAGCTTGCATGCCTCACATTTCATCTGTTTTGGAGAGTCGCCACATTTCAAAACATGGTCGCTATTTTCCAGCCATGTGGATACGGAACATGCTCATTCGTGGCCTTTGGAGGGGAGGTAATGACACTGGATTCCTTGAAAGACACTTGGTGTGTGTTCAAGCAGGCGAAGGCCTCATTAGAAGGATGTCCTGAAGGCTAGCTTTCAGACTCGAGACTTTCTGAATAATAAAGAGTCCGCTGTTCCGCCATCTATCCAGGTGGCCCTCTGGATTGTCCAGGTGTTGACAGATGCAGATTCAGAAACTCCAGTTTCTTCAAGAGTTTTTTTTCAGTGCATGTGGGTTTTTTCTTCAAAAAGATGTTTCGCTTTGCTTTCCGTGACCATGGCAAGTGAAACAAAGATACGAGGTGACCTTCTGTGTCGTAGGCACCGTAAAGCAAGAGGAGCCCAATGTGCGCAACTGGATCTGAAACCTGTCGATTTGCTATGGGAGCAACAGGATTAAAGGAGGAGATCCTAGCTACACGTGAGAAAGTCAGCTAAGCTGATGGAAGGAAGACATGCCAAGTTTTTCTTCTGTGTGGGAACAACACCTGCACTGCAAGCCTGCATGTGCTTGTGAAAACACACCCGATCCACGCAGCACCCCTCCAAGAGCTGTGCTACCACATAGTGGTAGCCAAATCGGCAACAGTGAACACAGAGAGATCATGTCACGACGGGTTCTGCCCAGGGGGCTTGAGAGGAGCTGCTGCACCAGCGGAAATCTGCATTAATTCTCATCGTGACATTAATCACAGATGGACCCGTGGCAAGGTGTTCCCTGGCAGGCGAACCACAGAACCCAGCAGAAGTGCACACCGTCTGCAGGCTTCCACAGAAACATGTTTTGTGGGGAAATACTGTCAAAGAAGGGCAGAACTACGGACATGGCAAACAATAGAAGCTAGAAATTGCTCTGTGGGTGGCAAAACCACAGTGTTGTATCACAAGGTCTGCGGCTGTGCTATTGGCTAAATGGTCCATGTCATGTTGGTCTGCGTAGAGTTTGCATGTTCTTCCCATGTTCATGTGGGTTTCCTCCAGGTGCTGTAGTTGAACCGGTGACTAGAAATTGCTCCCAGTATGTGTGTGTGTGTGTGTGTGTGTGTGTGTGTGTGTGTGTGTGTGAGCATTTCACTGCTACAGTGTTTAGATGGAGGGAGTTCAGCGCCAACAATGGAAAGAAATGGGAAAATGTGTCAATATTTCACAGAGGCAGGAAATATTTGACTAAAATTATATGTATATTAAAGGAAAATTGACAAGAACATCTGTACCTGCAGTCTGCATTGTGTGCATCAGGGTTCATCACCCGTCTAACTTAGGTGTTTCATATAGTTACAGTTTACTTGAAAAAACGGCCAAGAATATGCAAAAAGTCATGTGAACCCTGTGGAAATTTTTTAATGCTACCCATGTTGCTCTGCAGGTAGTACACCAGAGGCTTAGGGTCCTGTACCTTGAAATAAGGGAAGTTCTCGGTCATGAAGCTGTAGATCTCGCTGACCGGGAGGCTGCCCGTCTTGCTGTTCCGCAGAGCCATGAAGATGAGGATGCTGTAGAGAGAATGCCACCGAGAGACAGTTCAGCAACAGTCTTGGCTGTACACACGCTGTCCGTGTGTTGCTGAGTGTAGTGGACATTGCCAGGTCCCTCTGGGATTGCAGATAACTATCAAAGACATAACCATGTTGAGACAGGCTTGCTCTTCCTGCCTCTTTTTGGGGGATGCAGGTGAATTGTAGTCATGGAACCATCAACAACCAGCAAGCACATTTTCCAAGTTGTCACCAGCCTCCTGGTACTAAATATTGACTTTGAGACACTGTGGATATGGTGTAGAACGTAGTAGAGCAATTCCATGGCATCCAAACTCTCTACTTCTAAATTTTTGCAATAACGGCTCATGAAAATGAATACTATAATGTAATAATAATACTATAAAATGATATCTGAATGTAAATTTTTGCTATAACAAATTTTTATTTGAAGCTTATCCATAATAAAGAAATCAAAGCACTAATAAAAATCAAAATAAATGTGAAAATCAACTGATAAATACAGTAGAGTGCACTGTAATAAATTTATACTGCATGTATTATAATAAACTCTATTGCCTCAGGAAATTATCTGAAGGCAGATGTGCTGCACGGGTGTTGTCAGCTGTTTCTGCCTGTTTTGCTTGTCTGAACACATTTGCCCCGCATCACCACATTTATTGCACATTTCATTTTTTATATATTTAAATGCCAGTTGTTGAGTGAAAGAGCAGCAGGTGGTGAGTTACTTTGACACACGTCTTTATTCCCTTTATTCAACATCTCATAATACCGAAGTGGGGCTGCGAACCCTGCTGTGCGCCCTCTCACCTCTCGTGTGTAACACGGTGAATAACGTGAAATGTGATGTACTGTACACACTGTACCACATGCTATAATCATGCACATTACTGGTAACATGAGGTGTTTTCTAACCAGGTAACAGGTGTTTACAGTAAGTCACTTATCACACAGACGTCACGGGGTCGTAGTTATATGGGTGTTTTCCGATCTGCTGGGAGCACATCATCTATTTATTTTTCCCCATTTAAAATAATGGGAAATAGACACTCGGGAACAACTTAGATTTGGATACCGAGGAATTACTACATGCAGGCCTCCCCATATAGAAATCCAGACATCATACAGTGCATGAAAAAACATAAAAGATACTCACAGAACTTCCCACTTAATACCACTGCCATTTATTTGAGTCACGTTATTTAATGCCCTTCACCGAGCTGCAGCTAAATATAACGCCGATTATTCTCATTTAGAGCAACAAGAGCCATTTGCGCTGTAACACTGGTTACGTCTCCAGCTGATGAGATTTCACCTTACAAGCCAACTTCCAGGGACGCTGGGGGTACCTGTACAGGGGTCGTGGTGCGACTGATCCATCAAGCTACGGCTTGCAAGTTCAACTGGTGACAAATAATCGTGTGGAATAACTTGCATTTTATATTATGGATGCCAAACCCTGGTGTTTGATGGATGATGCCCTTTAAGTATGAAAGAAAACATTTTAATTGTGTTTGGCACCTGAAAAGCAGCCAATGAGGTGACTCACCATGAATTAAGAAATAATTAATCTCTACTTATTGACTACTTAATAGCATCAGTAACAAGATACTAAAGTTGCGCAAATCAGACCACGTCCTTGCTGGGTCTTTTCGAATAAGGGATTTCCTACTGACTTTTTAAGAAATATTCGTACCTGTAAGAGTAGATGGGTTTGGGGTACCCCGAGTGCACTGTGGAACTTGGGGGTCCCTGAGGAGTGACACAGTGGAAAGAATACTGAGAGCTGCCTGATGGTGTGACTGATGAGTAGATGCCGGTTGGGACCTGGACAGAGGACGGACACACAGACACACACACACACACACACACACACACACACACTCACAGGATTACATATGTTTCACAGACTCTCCTCATCAGAACATCAAAATGTATGAAAGTCTTTTCGTAAACTCTAAAAGAACATTTCTATGTCATGGTGGTATCCTCAAGGGGTCTATTTTTCAGGGTTAGGATGTTAACAAGAAAAAAATACAGTCAGTCAGGCATTCATGCAGAACCATCTGAAGGCCTTAAAGATTTATGACACTGAGATTCTTAATTTCTTCCTGGATAACATGGAAAATGCAATGAGCTGCAACATTTATCTTCAGGGTTTTTTTTTTTTAAATCTGTCAAGATCAAGCCGTCAAACCGGCGATGAAAGCACAAAAGTCTCTGTTTCAGCCAAAAGCTACAAAACACTAAGAGAGGTTTGCATCACACATCCCTGTAACTGACCTCCAGAATCCCCAGAATGCAAAACATTTTTTAAAAAAACCTAATTTTCTTTTCTACATGCCAACAGACCAGTTATAACCATGCAAACCCTCACACAGTGGAGCATTGTCTGATCTAGGAACGCCTTCAGGACCTTGTTTCACCTGCATTTAAGTGTTTTGGCAACACATTGTGTGTGCTTCTTCAAAGTGTGTCGCTCTTTCTTCTTTGTCCAATTGCACGACTCTGTGTTTTGACATAGATGAGCTGTAGATCGTGCTCTGCATATTATGAACAGTGTAAGCCGAGGTGCAGATACAACCCTGACACTATCGTCATTTAACGATAACTTCTTTATTTTGGCACATTTTCCTGCTTGGGAAGCTGTAAAATCCATGCAGGGTTTGATATCTGGGAAACCTGACAGCAGCATTGTGATATTAACATGCCCAATAAATGACAATCAGTATTTATTGCTAATATGTGGCTACTTTTATGATGCTTTTGCTCTACATAACTCACTTAACCCTTTTGCAGAGGGGGACATTTTGAAGGGGGAGTTCAAATGTCGACAGCAGTGTTGCTACCGCAGAGTTACTCATGGGACGTGGACTCGCAATTTTCTGTTTATCTCCTTAACCGATGTGTTTGAGTGACCGTATGTGGCGTCCTTCTTGGCCTACAGTTAAGGTGAGGATGAAGAAGGGGTACCTGTGCCTCTGTCAGCCTTGATGGCTCAAGGGAGGGGTGGGAGCCAAAGGTGCTGTGGATCTGGTCAGGGTAGCAGGGAGTTTCCTCTGGAACACACAGGAACTCACCTTCCAATCCCTGGCAAACATGGAGGGGGGGCACACAGGTGAGTTGTGTGTACACAAAGAGGGGTCCAAACTCCTACCTGTTCTTTACAGTGGCCTCAACCACAGCCCTTCCTTGTTGACCCTCCTTCTTTGTCTTTCTCCCCCATGTGTGACGTTTTAACCCACAACTTACCTGCATCTTCGCTAACTTGCCAGCCAGTATCTACCTGCTGCCTGTGAGACACTCCCATAACCCCACTGGTGCCCCGTTCTCTGACATCCTACCATCGTTCTGGGAGTCTGCAGAATGCAACCCAAGGGTGGACCCCAGAGATTCTGGTTGTCTGTCGGATCCTGGTGGGGCTGGGTAACTGGGGTGACTTCATGGATCCCCACGCCCTGGTAGAGGTCGAGAGTGTGAGGGCAGGCCGCGGGTTCACAGGGCAGCCCCCCGTCACTGTACTGCCGGTGGTAGGGATGGAAGCGGCCAGGAACCCCCAGCAGCTGCTGCTGCCCTGCTGTGACCCCGTCAGCACTGTGTCGGCGATACTTCTCTATACCGGTGCTCTTTGCCCCGTAGAGGGCTCTGCCCCCCTGGGCTAAAGGCAGAGGCCTGTCTTGAAGACCGGACTATCAAAAGATAACATAAGACAGCAAGATGTTATAAAATAATTCACCAATATCACAACACCACACTTTATTATGAGGTCAATAGTGCAAAGTACCTATGTAAACACCACAGGATCATTAATAAGACTGTAAAACAGGGGTTAAGGGTAAGCAAATTGTTACAGAATACCGGGTTTTTATTGCCCACATTGATCTGATAAGGGGTACTTAGATATGTTCAGTCACATTGCTAATGCCTGAGAGGTACAATTAATGAGTCTAAATAAATGTGATTAATGAATGGATCAAAAATGTCTCCTCTGGGGATTTCTTCCCTTTAAAGGCATTTAGTGCTTCAAACCTATTAGCACACAGCTGCTAGTGGGCTCAGCTGGGTTCCTGAGACTGAAAATTGAGGCAAGGAGGTCAGACAGAAGGCGAGGCAGCTGTTTTAACAACAAAAAAAAAACGAGGTAAAACGTGGCCCTCAGCAGTAGAAAATAATGACGATTTCCTTGGCTAGTTGAGGCAGATAAGAGGCAGTGTACCTGTGAGGGTTCAGTTCCTGGGCAGGGGGACATCTGAGGGGACATCTGAGGTTCGCAGGTATGCAGAGGCACGAGTGGGGATGTTCGTGGACTCCTGCTTGCCCCAGGGGGCAAGAGTGGAGCTATGGGCTCGCTGGACATGGGTGAGGAACCGAGGGGCTTGACGAAAAGGGATGACAGGTTATCGACAACACCTGAGCGAAGGGGTTCCTTGGAGCACCTGCGAGAAGAAGATCCTTCAGCTTAGGCCGCATGACACGATCTCACATTGCTGTCACTGTCCATCAGTTCCTATTAGATCCTCTGGAGGAAAAATGAAAATGCTTCCTGTGAAGCTGAAGCCACCAAGCATCTCCAGGTTGAAGGTGTGAGGGCAGTCTTACAGGTGAGGTCATTTTTTACCCCCCCAGCACCAAGTCAGCTCATTAAAACTGCCAGCCAACCATGATCATTAGGTCATGCCAAAACAAAGCAAGGAAAACCAGAGGGAACTGGAGCTGGGAGGGAGGGGGGTTTCCCTCCCCCCAGTTGACCCCCCCCCCACCCCAAATGGGTGATGCATCGAGGCATCAGCCAGGGGAAGGAAAGCTGAGAAGTGCTTTGTTGTGCGGCCACCGGTGATATTGCCCCACCTGCCCAACTGGAAACACAAGCCAGCGTCCAACCATTTGATGTGAGAGCGAAAAAGGAAAGTGACTGAGCAGGACCAAAAGCTGCCACTCGCTGAAGGGGGCATGGTCATGTGGAACAGAGGGCGGAGTTACAAGGAAGCTGGCGAGGGGGTTTGCTGGCAAACAGCAAGTCACATGCCCCCTTCACAGTGCCGTGTAGAAGGCCGCTGAGCTTGGGGGCACGCGGGGGAAACGACACACTTTGGAGGGAAACGACACACACTCCCTGTCCCCCCAAGGCCCTCAATAATTGATTTTTTAAATATTTGTTTTATCCTGTGGTTGCCAGGGTGCTCCACCACCTTTCACCAGGAGATTTAATCTTCAGCATAACCTTACACTGACACTAAATCAGTCCCCCGCTCGCTTACAAATGCTCGCATTGTCTGCTGACTGACAGCGGTGGAATGGCTCCGGGTGAACTTCAATGTACCCTTTCTGCGATTCTGGCACCCAGTCCCTGCTGCACCTCCCAAATGTCTTTACCTTGAAAACAAAGGCAAAAATGCTCACGCTGGGAGTCACAGTGGAAGTTGCAGCGAGCTCGACTTCCCCGTCAGGGCCTCGTCGGGTTCCAAACACGCAGCCGCTTTCTTTGGCAAAAAAATGAGCCGAAGTTAATCTGATATTGTTTGCGGGTTCGACTGTCACCTGGGTTGCACTTCCTCTTTCGCAGCGATAGCCTCGTCCGAATACAGGGCTTGTCTCCTTGGCACGCCAGGGCAGTTACCGCCAGGCCGTCCTGCTTTCGCAGGGAGTGATTGGCATTTCAAATGGACTGTGAGCATCCTTCTTTTCACTTTCTGTCGAATGCGAAATCGAGCTAATTGGTTTTTTCTGAACCTTTTTTCCTTTTATATCTTTAGATCTGTATCGCAGTATTCGCCGAATGCCCTCTCGGCTAACAAAGTAAACATTGTTTGAGTGCTCCGGTAGAACTGCCTTCGCAAGCAAGTATCCTTTTGTGGAATGACTCAGATTTCCAGGAGCCGTTATTTGAAGGTGTACGGTAACACCATATAGGTTTAAAGCTTGTTGGACATGGATATGATAATCTTGTCTTCAAGATCAGTTGTTACACGGCGGCGCCTGGGAAGCACGTTTAGATGTGGGTTTGAATCCTGAGTTTGCATGGGTTTCCACCAGCCGCTCTGGTTCCCTCCCACAGTCAACAGATGTGTTTCAGGTGAATCTTTGAATCAGTTTGTCTTGGGTATGTGTGTCAGTGGATGAGTGTGTGATTGTCCTGTGATGGACAGGTGTCCTGTCCAGGGTCTTCTCTGCTGCATACGTTGGGTTTCTAGTATAGGCTCCGAACTACCGCAACCCTCCATTGTGTAGGTAGCCGTGGATCATGAGAGTGGCTATGATCAGCGGCAAGTCACACACGCAAGGCGCTCCTGTTGAAAAGGAGTGTGTTGCCCGAGTGTGTTTATACCCCTATGTAAATCGACATGTTCAAGATCCTTTCTGCCAGCGCTACCACAAGTGATTTATTGTGGCCCTTCACCTACGCCCGTGTTCTAACTCATGTGTGTTTGTGGGTTTCGATGTGTGTGTGTTTTGGCATTGAGCTGAGCACTGATTTAAATAATGTTCTTACATATCAGCATCCACGTGACCTTGTGTGTGTGAAAATGCAGGCATTGGAGGAAAAATAGAGCCCGCATTGTATTAAAAAAGAAAACTAGAAGGCAGGTAAACGTGTGGTACAAGTACCGACACAGCGAACGGTTTGGCTGCAGTGAGGCAACGGCTCATGCCGGAAACATGCAAATCTGAAGCTGGTCCCCCTGCCGGGATCCTGGTCAGACAGCCTGGCGCAATGTGTGTGTACACAGGCACACATACGTACATCTATTCTCTCTCTCTCTCTCTCTCTCTCTCTCTCACACACACACTTCAAGAACCCTAAACAGGTGTTCTGCATGGTCATTGTTTATACAGGTATCCCTGAAGATGAAAGTCTTTGACTAATGAATTTTAGCATATAAGAGTTACGGCCAAGTATGAGCTGATTTTTTTTCACATTTACGAATAACAAGCGAAACATGGGAGGAATTTTCCTATTTATTAATTTACGAAACACACCCAAAATGGCTGAGAGACATGAACTGCGCACACTTCCCATAATGCCCTACGCTCTTAAACAAATACTTTCACATCACTTCTCCAATTTCTGAGATTTCATCTTATGAGCTAATTTCCAGGAACACAATATGCTCATAAGGAAGGCGATAACTGCTGACAAACACACTAGCACTGCGTAGCATTTTTATTCCGGACGAATTTCCCTGAAGCCATAAAGGTATTTTTTTGTAATTATGTGTACAGTTTCTAAAATTTGCCTTCAGCTGTGCAAACACTTCTTCACCACATTCCATAAGTTAAAGCATTCATATTTCATATAAAATATTTTTTAATTTGTTAAACATTTGCGTATAACTAATATGTCACCAAGAGGTAGCCTGGGTTGTTGTTGTTGTTGTTGTTGTTGTTGTTGCTCTTCTTCTTCTTCTTCTTCTTCTTCTTCTTCTTTATTGATTTAGTTGATCCTTCTAAAGTAATTTGATGCTCAAGGGCACTATAGTAAATTATTATTGTTCTTGTTATTTCATTCATTTATTCATTCATGGTTAATTCAACCCTTCAGCCATGTAACTGGTGAAGTTTTTGTCTGTTTTGGTAAATACAGAAGTCCCACTTTTTACCCCTGCACTCCATCGGCACCTTGAGCCCTGCAGATAACGTTCAGTGTAAATGGTACCTATCAAGACCAACACCCATCAGTTACTCCTTGTCACTTACTGCTTTCACACTTTGACTTCATCTGATTTACAGGTGTACAGATGTCTTTCATCATGTCCTTTAACAACAACACATAACTGTGCTCATCTGCCTCCTCACACACTTGAAACTGTACTGACGGAGATCCTTAAAACAACAGCCTATGGTTTTTAACATACTGTCCAGGTGAGATGGATGAGATGAGTCACCGCTTTGCCCCATGCCCCAGAATGACACCTGATGAAGGCTCTTTTCACCTCTCCAACCACCTGACTCCTGGCGTTCGATTCACTCAGGTCTCCTTATGTGAGTTTGAGCTCAATGTTTTTTGTGCTTTGTGCAAAAATGCATTAAAGTGCACGGGGGGTGAGGACTTTGGGGGTCATCGAATTAGTCATTTCAACCAATAAGCTGTGCCATGTGTTTTGGTCAAACTGTTGACGGACATTTTCTACTTGCTAAAGCAGAAGAGCTTCATCACAAGGCAATTTACAGCACGTTTCCCGGATGGGACCCCCCCATCAATAGTAAAGAAAATCCCAAATGGCCGTAGCGGCATCAGCTGACAGAGTGTTGCCAAAAAACCCTCGTACTGTGCGCTTCTAAAAACAAACACCAACCGCGGTACCTGACCTCACACACAGCATCCCGCCTCACTCCGTATTCACAGAACCGGCCAGTGAATCGTCTCGCTCGACCAGGTGACACACGGGTATCCAGTCTCACCACCCTGGTGAGATGGTGAGACAGTAAGTGATACAGAGGGCCACATGAGCGCCGCTGGGAGAAACAGTGCTGGGTGGCGCAGCTGTTAACAGCGTATCAGCGAGTGTTAACAGATTCTCTCCCTCGCCGGCCTGCTGCCAGGCTGGTGGAGCGCAGATCCTCAGGAGGGCTTGTCACAACAGCTCCCCAGAAATCAGCCAAGTCGCCGGCAGCCCAGAGCCTCAGACTAAGAGCCCCCTGTGTACCCTGCCAAATCCAAAAGTAACTTGTTTTGGCTGTTCGACATGACATACCGCCCTGCTGATACTGTATGGGCCCCAGCCCAATTTTCAGAGCCTTCAGCCAGAAGACTCATCCAATACGATGATCAGCTCCACCTACCTACCTGCCATCACCTCTCCTAACCCAGGTAAAGGGTTTGATCCAGGGTATCACCAAGAGGTTGGGTGCATCGAAAATGCGATCAGCAGATTGGCCGAAGGCCTCTGAAGAGCCACGAGGATTGAACAACATCAACTGGCAGTTCTAGAGTACTTCAGATTAACTTTTATAGCCCCAAAACAATGTTTCATGAAGCACCTGCTGTCCACATCCCCCCTTCCCCACTCATGGATCCATTAAGACGGATGAAAAGTTTTTAATGCAAGGTGTGAATGAAGCACCAGCCAGTCAATGAGCAGCAGAGAGGAGACACAGAGGTGGGCTGCAGATGTAGAGGCATGAAACACAAGCGCAAAACACATACCCATGTGGGTCTGCCTTACCTGGTCACTTTGGGGTCTGTTCCGGGAACCAGTCCTGGACATGGAGCAGAGGCTGCAGGCCGTCACGCAGGGTCAACGTGAGTGGATCTGGCAGGGAGGAAGATGGAGGTGGGCGTGTCCAGGGCCACACACTCCCATAAGCGGCCTTCGCTACGCGGGGGAGCGATGCATTGAGCAGCTGGATGCAGAATCCGATCTTTTATACAGTTGTGCCGTTGGACTGACAGGAACTACAACTGAGAGAGAGAGAGAGAGAGAGAGAGAGAGAGAGAGAGAGAGAATGAATACAGGTAAATTCCAACCCTACCCTTTTAGTGAACCAAAGCAGCATTACTCTTCTCAGGTACTTAGTAAAGCCACATTCTGATCAAGAAAGGGGCGGGGAGTGACAAGGCGACCAGGAGCGCAGAAATTAATAAACTCTTGAGTTACATGAAACTGATGATATGATGTCACAGCTGTTACCTCGATTTTGTACGTTGGGGGGTTAAAGGGTGTGACTGGGCACTATTTTCTCATGACACCGAGCCCTAAAGACATAAGCGGGAAAAAAATCTGACATTTGATGTACTCTTGTTTACCTTAGACAGTTTTACATGGCTCTTTGAGTGTCCCTGGACCACAAAGCAGGGTGTCAATGGAATAATTTCTAACCTGAAAATATTATTGCTGTAATTGTTACTATTATTACCAATAATAATAATTCATTTAGCCAATGCTTTACTCCAAATTGACTTTAAATGTGATGTTTGTTCAAGAAGCTACTTGCGGTGATTTACCCTTTATACATCTTGGTAAATTTTACTGCTTCAATTCATGGTAGATACTTTGATCAAGGCTGCTACAGTAGGAGGTGGGATTGGAACCTGCAGGGCAAAAACTAATCCACCTGCTGCATTCCTGCATTAGAATGCACACCGGTCCTTGTGCAATATGGATGTGACAAGCACGTTGTGTGATGCATGAAACTGAACAACGTCAACTAGCATGGCCACACACTGCAGCGCAATCGAACCGTCGACACGACCGTTTTGCCAACGTGAACCTGCCATTTCCCACTGCCGTAAGGCGCTGTCATGCAACCTGCTGGATCCTTTTTCTTCTGACAGTAGGTGTGTTCCCGGTTGATTTCTCCATGCAGTTTTTTTTTTTAAGTATGTCGTGGAGTTCACAAAGCGTACTCGGGGCGCTGTGGCACAGGTTCAAAGATGGTCCTGCAGCACATCTGCGTAGCCGAGCTCACCTGTCTTAGGTACAATAAACAGCTGCCAGTCAACGTCTTCACCTAGAGGAAGGTTCAGGTGAAACCTTAAAACTCAATTGTGCTCAGTAAACACAATGAAACACAGGAACGGTGAGCAAATGACCAAATTCTGAACATGATATGACAAGCAGTGTGAATCTGTGTGCAGCACCAGGCAGATTTCAGTATCGCTGCATTTAACTTGCTTTTTAACCCAGCTTTAAACTACCAAGCAGCCATGTGTTCCTCCTATGGAAAAATATATAAAGGTCTGGTCAGGTGGATGAACACCAACACAAGGCGGCAGGTAAATAATGTGAAATTAAGACCGCAAATCTTTGATTCAACCCAGAGAAATTATTAACCTTTATTTCCAATGTTAAAATGTTAGTTAGATGTTAGAACAACTTTACAAAGAGTTATTAATTTATACACCTGAACATTCTTACTGCATCAATTCAGGGAATGTCAAGGTTTCACAATACTTTTTTTTTTTCCAAGAATCTAAATAAATGTAGCGACCAGATGAGGTGTGAACTGATCACTCTTTCTGCTCCCGAATAAGAGGGATTTTTTTTTCAGCAGAAGGAAAAAAAAAAGGAGCTAACAACATTTCATAAATCCAGTCGCAAACAGAGAACGCCCACTTGTACGTCTAAAAGCCAGTGATTTATGAGTTCATGTCTAAAAGCTAAAATCCCAGAGGTGGCTGGATTTACAACTGTGTGCCTCACTTTGGCTCTTAGGTGCCGCTGTAAAAAAATGCAAAAATTCTTTGCCGTGCGTGCAGCTTCATGACATTTCTCCAGCAGATGTTCTCCACCAGTAGGTCAAATAAAAGAATCAACTGTTTTTGGGGATTATATTTTTGAGTGTGTCTCTTAGGGAAAATGTACTGTGGCGATGGGTTTTTAGCTTGTTATCTGCAGAAAGGAGACCGATTTCATTCATAATACTGCGTGTGGAAACACAGAACGTGGAACTTGTACCGGGGCCAAAGCACCGACACAGCTGAAAGCAATGAAAGATTACACATATCTCTGTTGTGATCCCTATAAAGCGCAGCCAAAAGAAAAACAAACTTAACTTATTACAGAACCACCCAAGCAAGAAAGAATGGAAAAAAAACCATCTACCAATTTGTACCTTTCATAACCATACATCCTCAAACCTGTCCGCAAAACACAACTTTGCGTGGAAATTAGCGTGCAAATATGCAGGTATTTGTGCAAAACCTGACCTTGGTGAACAGGAAAAATAGGGCAGTCAGTTGGGTTACTACGGTGCTTATTTTAAAGCTGTCAGTCACACAGATCGCAGTGGTGACAAATGAAAGTGACTCACTGTTAAGTCAACTGAGGGAAGGATCACCACAGAGGAGGCAGCTGGTTGTCACAGGAGGACCGGCTCCGCCGGAGAGGTGTTCCCAGTGCCCACCCAGCAGGACCAAGGGTCACCCAGGAGTCACTCAGAAGCAGCTGAGCTCCAGTCACCCATGATGCCCTCCCTGACATCCCCCTCATCTCCCACCATCCCATCTACATCTCCCGACTGTTTTTAAAGGGAAACCAGTCTCATCTCCCCGGATTTTACTATGCATCCAATTTACCTTTAGTTATCATGTCTTTACTGACTGTTGTGAAAGGATTTGCCTTCTGTCCACTTGGCTCACTCCAAACCTCCCCACCAAGCATCTCCCTGGTAATCTCTATTTTTGCCCCCCATGCATGCTGAGCTCACGTGTAGTGTGGGTGACCCAGCGCACGCAGAACACACACCGCTCGCACGTCCAAACACACCCCAAGCACCAGCACCTGCGAACGTTCGCTAATAAACACGCAACATTTCAGAGATTTCAGTGTGCAGCATTTATTCCTGTATAACTGACAGATAAATATCACATTCAGACAACAACAAAAACACAGCTTTTCGTGACCAAGAACACAGGTTTTCCCAAAACATCACGTCGTGAATTAGTTACTTTGGAGGTGAAAAATACATCCAAATATAAAATGCTTTGCTGAATAAATTATGGAAATTTTCACTATTAGAAAGAGAAACTCCGTTTTTTAAAATAGGAAGTCCTTCATCAGAGGGTAACCATATCTTTCCCATTCTCCTTATTTTAGCTAAACCAAGGAGTATCAAGCTCTGTCATCTTGGACTGGACCTTTATAATTTACTGGCCCATCTGTCCCTCACACTCTGCCAAAGCTCGAGGTGTGACCACCAGGTGGGACTCGGTTCAGGGAGGGACCCCGTTCTGCTTAGGAGGGCTGATGCTGAGGTGTGGTCTACAGGTGTGGAGAAGGGGAGCAGTTTGCTTTGTTCAAACAAGAAGACGACCCCTGGTGGTTTTACTGCCCACCCTTAGTGTAAGTTTTATATTCCAGTGACGGCTGTCCAGTCATTGTTCTTTCCTCTTGCCTCTCTTCCCCGAAGATGTCAGTGAGGGCAACTCAGACTGCATTAGTGGTGTTGGCCCAAGAGGGGAACGAGTTCAAGTTGAACATCGCCACGCCCCAGGTGTTCAAGGCAAGGTTGATTGTCAGCACACCAATGAGGTTCAGCATGAAGCCAGCCTTCGCCTGCAAATAGAAGTGCAATGTGACAGTCACAGGCAGCCGTTCATCATGAGGCCCGACTGCATTAGAACAGCCTGGATTTAGAAGTTGAAGGACCTTACCATGTCCATGACCTTGAGCTGCCCGTAGGAAAAGGCAATGGCATTGGGTGGAGTAGCCACAGGGAGCATGAAAGCCAGGGAGGCACAGACAGTGCAGGGCAGCATGACGTAGAGCGGGTGAAGCTTAATGGCAGTGGCCTGATGGTGGCATAGAACAGAAACACAGATTGCTAACCAACAATGAAAACCACCCTTGCTTCTGGCACCATTACCGCTCACAAACTCTTGCCGTCGCCAGTTTTGCTCATTTGAACACACGTGTTCTGTTTCTTCCCCCCCACATAATAAAGCTGATTTATGAGCAACTTCAGCAACATATAGATCTGTTGGAAATGTTACGCTGCAACGACAGAATTCAGCTAAGATGGAACATGCAGTAGACTAGCATAGAGATGGCCAACCCTTATCCTACAGGGCCGTAATCCAAAAGGAGTTGCAGAAGGTGCCACAACAGGTGACTTATCCAAGGTATCAAAATAATGTAGTTATTTATCGAGGACGAATGCCTGTGGATCAGTGGCATCTTTGGGGAAGAGGAATGACTCTTTGAGACAAGGTTAGAGCAAGGAGACTCACCATAGATGCCAGGATGGGCAGGAAGAGGGTGGTGGTGGCTGTGTTGCTAGAGCACTCGGTGAAGGTGGTCACCAGAAGGCAGAGCAGCAAAGCAATGGCAAAGGGAGGGATCTCCTGTAAGGGGGTGAGGCTTTCTCCCAGCCACAAGGACAGTCCCGACGTCTGCACACAGAAGTCACACAAAACATGACCATCAGTACCAGAGTGCCGACGGACCACCGTGCTGAACACCTCACATTGTCACAGAGCTGGGGAAATCCACACACGTGACAGGGGACGGGCAATCCCAGTTCTCAAGGGCCACAGGGCATAAATTACAGATACCTGTCAATTAGCATCTGATTTATGTCCAGCTCAGCAGGTGAGGTGATTTAGTGCCCAGTGAAAGTCAAATCACTTGAACGGAATTAAGGGTTGACATATAATGATTTCAGCATACCCTGCGGCCCTCTTAAATGGAGTTGCCCACCTCTGAGATAGACTGAGACAAAGACATATCATCACGCAGGTTTGTGAATAGGAATAGATAATCGTATTTGTAAACGTATGAGAGAAGGGTGAGGCTGCCATTACAGCAAACAGAGGTGTAGGGGTTTCACAAAGCCAACTTTTGGATGAGTGGTTGGGAATGGTCAGCTGAGTACCTCACTTCCTTTGGCCAGAGCAAAGCCCCCTCCCAGCAGCAGAACGATGTTCCAGGGCATCTTCGCCTGGACCACTGCCCAGGTGAGTAGGGCTGGTGGGGCTTTTTGGCTTCCCTCTGCAAGGGGGAATCAGGAGCATGAGCAACCAACAGTGACCTTGACAATTCATACCTCCTCTCTTCTGTGAAGCACCTTTGAACTATCCATGGTGGTTATCTACACAAGCAAGAAGGTGATCCTGTTGAAGTTCAAGGAGACATACTATCTTAAAATCATCTCCTGGCTCTTCACCTTGGCCTTGCTGCACTTCATCATTTTGACAACGACTTTGTTTACATAATACCAGAAGCTTAACACGTGGGGAAAGCCTCTGATCTGAAGCTGTAGCTCATGTCATCGAGGAGACCCCAGGACACACTTACCACTTACGTCCTCGTTCATTCCGCAGCAGCCAAATTTTGGTAACTGAGACGGGACAATGAAAAACAGCATGGACATAAATATGGACACTGTGCCATCAGTGACGTACCTGTAGGAAACAAGACATCCTTAGACACACTGCTTCAGTGGAGATATTATTTGAACATTTGTACAATTTCAGGAACACGCAGCCATAACACAAGGCCTTTGCAGCAAAGGGTCAGCGAGTTTCTGCTAAATGGACTAGCTTAAGATAACATGAATTCCAAGTGTGAAGAATATCTGCCGCTCAGCAGTCGCCAAAAGGAAACTCACTCGTTCTCTTTGTTGAAGAGCACGGTAGCCCATCCAGGCATGAAACCAGGTTCTCTGGTGAACCACAACACCACAAGGAGCACGAAGATGGTGAGCACGGTGCCCTCAGCAAAACTGATGTTGCCCAGCTTTCTGAACTCATTCTTCATCACTTGATAGGCCTCCTTATCGCCTTCATTACTGGTGCCGCAGCCAAATGACTTCTTCATGCTGAGGAAGATCTTATCAGTCATATACAGTATCCACAAACTGCACCAGCAAGCCTTTCATCACACTGATAAGACTTTTCTGGTTCTTATGGTTATGTAAACCGTATCTTCTCACTCTTACCTATTAAACCAACTGACTTAGACTAAAGGGACCTTAACAGAATTTCATTTTTGTGAAACCACCATCATCCTATATCTGTATGAATGTTCAGTATCATATCTTTTTACAACCGACACATCTTGCCATTTACTGGGGTGTCTCACTTACTTGAGTCCCATGTACATGAACTGCAGCCAGAACCAGGAAAGGATGAGCATCAGCAGCATGTTGGGGAAGGAGAAGCCAAACCAGCTGGCGAAGTTGATCTCTCCAGAGTTGTTAGGGAAGATCCTGTTGGGAGAAGAGGCCCTAGCATGAGATGCTCCACGTTTTGGTTTGGCTCAGTTCTTTTTTTGCAGGATAACACACTGTAGTACAGTCCAGTTGGTCAGCTGGGGGTATATCTAGTACAAGGTTTTCAGCCCCGATTGTGGTGAACCTCCCATAAATGCTCACTGTTACTGCAAGTGAAGCTTCAATAATTTCATTATAGCTGCTGGCTTAGTTAAACGATTTATATGTAGTGCAGCCAAACCCAGACATTTGTTCATTATAACCGCTTGTCCAATGCAGGGGCATGGCAATCCAGTGTCTATCATGGAAATGGGATGCAAGGCAGGATACACCCAGGATGAGATGCTCATTCCTTAAAACGTACATATATATCGCTCAGAAGTGACGCACCAGGGCTACCTGCTGTGCCACCGTGCCAAAGAACACAAGCTCATTGGAACACTTTGTAAAGAAATAGTGAAACAGGTTCCGATTGAAATTAAAACACACATAAACATGGGGTTTGTCAGAACCAGGACCAAACCCTGCTCTGCTCTGCTCAGGTGGAATACACAGTCGGCCTTTAAAGCCAACATACTAAATACTGCATGGACCACAGGAACCTGTCAGGTGTGGACTTACTGGTCCATCTGGCCCTTGAGGATGAGGTTTGGGGTGGTGCCGGTCAAAGTGGCCGTTCCTCCGATGCTGGCAGCATAGCACACACTCAGGCTCATTCCCTTGGACAGCTTTAGGTACTTCTGCTCCCTCCTCTGCCTCTTCTGCTCAACGGTGAACCTCCTTTCCTCAGTGACCTTTACCTCATCTGAGAGGCAAAAGGAAGATTTGAGCCTCATCCCCTCACCACTCACCCCCCCAGCAGTACTATTATCGTGTGGTGTCCACGGTGCTCTGAATATGTTAATTATTAATACTCATCTGGAGGAACTTCAAAGTTCAAGGAAGACTATCTGTCTGTTATTGCTTGATGGTTCAGACCAGAAAGTTAGAGGCCATTAGTGTCGAATGCTGGCAGCCTGTGTTTGCAGACAAATGTTGTTGTGTTGATAAGTTATATACACATATCGCGCCTCCAGACAACTTCACTCACGTACCCAAGACCTCTTCTTTATGCTTGCTGTTGTTGACATCATTCATCTCAAAGGCAAGGTTATCCAAGCCATTGTGCAGCTCCTTCTCTTCAGCCTCTGCCTCCGTGGCACTCAGCTGGTTCAGCACAGCCTGGGCGATGGGCAGCATCATGGCGGTGGAAGCTGTGTTGCTGATCCACATAGATAAGAAAGCCGTAGTGCCCATAAAGCCCATCATAAGCCTAGGGAGGGAAGCAGAGAGCAGGATGCTGAGCCTCGGTGACCCCCCCTCACCCCTCGGTGTTCACCCAGACAGGGATGGCTGGGACTACTCACAGAGCCGGCCTCACTCCCACTATGAGGAGCACCCGCAAGGCGATGCGCTTGTGCAGATTCCAGTGCTCTACGGCGATGGCCACCAGCAGCCCCCCAATGAACAGCATGTTGGAGTCTTTCAGATACTGGACACACACCTGCAGGCACAGAGACGATGAGCATTTTAATGGAGCAAGATGTTCTCACTGATCCCTTTAGTGATATTGGGCCCTTTTGGGTACTTCTGAGAAGCGAGTTTACAGCTCAGCGTCTTAACCAGTAGCATCACAACAAATTTCAAGAATCAATGTTAGGAGGAAGCCAGTGTGCGCATCTGCTACCGCGTGTCAGCAAGAGAGACTGAAGACATGGGGCCAGTCCACCCACCTCACTGGACTTCATGATGCCCATCATGGGAAACAGGATGACAGGGAGGAGGGCGGTGACGGCCAGAGGCATGCACTCCGTACACCAGTACAGGGCCATGAGGATGATGACAAAGCCACATTTCGCCTCCTGCAGCACCAGTGAAACGCCGGTGAGAAACACACAAGTACAGGTACCCAGGTGGTACTGGTTTAGTAGAAAGATACACATCCTGGTTGTATCTGTGAAGAGACGCACTCTTACACAAACACACAGTCGCGCCTGGAAATATCCACATGCATCACCCACACGCTGAAGGAAGGAAGCAGACCGCTTGTGTACACACACACACACACACACACACACACACACACACACGCACTTGAAACCTTCTCAATTCAAAATTTATTTTCTAGATTTAAAAGTCCTTAGAGTTTTGGGGGTCTTTGTTAGGAAAATGAGTCTCAACAAAGGCTGTCGAGATGCGCCCGACACACACGCACACACACACACATTCAGGCCCAAAAGTTTGAGCAGCTCTCTCAACTGTGCTGCGCTGAGCATTTTTGCCCGATTATAAGGCCTGTCATTGTTTTAAAGGCAGCCAGCCAACCCAAAGAGACTTTACACAACGTCACGGCTGACAGAGTTTCAGGAGACAAATGATTTTGTTTGAATTATCTTCTTTTCTGTGTCTCTGGGAAGTCCTTCCCAAGTTATCAGAAGAAAAGCTTATAAAAACAAACCTGAATCAATGCCTATGTTATGTCTGAATTGTACATCTCAGCCAGTTTACTGTTTCAACTTATTACATGACTGTACTGTTGGATTTTTATTTGGAGGGAAAAATAGATCCATGTTTCACATATTGATAAAGTTTATCCTATAAACTGGGAACATCAGTACATGATATATTCTTGTGAAATGCTATATACTGTAAAACCTGTTAAGTTGTCATTAAAAAACAAGTTATGGCAAGTTCTATTCACAGAAAATCAAAAGAACTGACTACCACTATAGTTCTGTTATCAGAATTGCCATAAAGATTAATGATTACAATCTACGTTCCTTACAGTTATAAACTGTAAGGAACATTGCTTGAAACACCTGAAGTTAAAAAAAAAAATGTGGAGTTCTTCTTTACTGACGGATGGCTAACTATTAGAACAAAGCAACAATCAGGCACTGAACTTGGTTGATTTTAAAAAGTTTATCACATATATATTACAGTTGTTCTGTATGAAGAACATTTGATAAATATTGTTACACAAAATCAAACTCATATAAAGAAGGCTTGTGCATTCGCATCACCACAAATACATGCATATACAGAACACATTTACACATAAATATATAATTCGTACATAATATATGCAGATAACTTTGAAAAATGAAAAAAATGTTTTGTTCAGTAGATATAAAGCTACACACGGTTGTGATTGTGATTGTCTATATATACACAGGACGACGCCACATTTAAATTCGAAACCTGAGCATCAAACCCTTTAGGTTCCAGTTGTAAAGCAAGGTGTGAAACACCAAACAGACTTGCTTTCTGGACCTACAGGGGCAGCACAAATGCAGGTTGACAAAAGGTCTATTCAACCAGTGTGGACACTGGGTTTGTGCCCAAAATGGGCAGTGGGCAGCTACCTGCAAACTCTTACCGGAGTATCAACAGCCAGCGGCAGACATAGGATGACCAGCGGAGTCAGGTAAATAATCAGGTAATTTCGGTAATTCCACAACCACTTTAAAATCTGAACTCCCATTGCAGCGTCAGTCATTCAGTTTAGCAGGACCAATGCTGCACCTTTTGAAGAGAATGCGAAATATCAAATCAGACTACTTATATCTCTGAGAGAGCATTAAATATTAACCCAAACAATTAGGGGTGGGATTTTTCAGCTGCACACACTGGGAAAAAACAGACAACAAGGAATGTAAAAACCTCAGATAAGATTTTTTCTGCTCAGATTGAAAGATATAAAACATACCTTTACTTATAATGTGACCCAGTCTGAACAATGCTGCTGTGCATAATGTAAAAACTGTTGTTCTCTGAAAGGGCTCTTGAAGGAATTATTATTTTCCTACAGAAAGGAAAGAACTTTGGTGTTCGTGAAACAAAGCAAACGGTCAAAAACGGTGAACAACGGTCAATAATAACTGTAGAGCAGTTGCACTGATTTCCATGTTTATTTACAGAAGGTCTACTATCATAATTACAATAACAAGAGTTTTCTACCATAAATCATCAGATTAACGTTCCGGTTTCTTGCACTGCTCTCGATACTTGAGTAGTCATAAATGAACAAAGTTGAATTTAGCTTCTTAAACATTGTCGGGAGCATCTGAGATTTCCGTGACTCAAAAAAGCACTGAAATGGAGAGACCCCCCCCCCCCAAAGAGAGAAATATTTCATTTGTCAAGTCTTCTCCAATGTTTGCTGTTAAACAGCAGAAGAAGGGGGAAAGAAATCGGAGGTGAGTGTTGAAACAGTGACATGAGCCTGGCCACAACTGTGACTTTTATTAATGGGCCGCGGTGATTCCTATCTCAGAGCAAACGGTACGTGAGAACCGTCCCCTTAGAGACCGTAGCAGGAATCTCAGGATGTGGCCGCGGAGACGTTGTTTTCATAATTCTGTCCTTTGAGCAAATTTATACACACCAAATGTACAGTATTAAAGTACGTCTTAGCAACAATCAACTTCCACTGGCGTACATTCAAATTTTTAAAAAGATTTGCTTTGAATAATCGCTCCGAAACACACTAGATATTTGTGCCTGACGAAAAATGTTTAAAAAAGAAACAATTCATTATCTTCATGGATCCCGAGATAAGTCGAACCAGGAAAATATTTTATGGAGGAAGTTAGGTGCTTGAATTTTGTTCCTCATAGCGCAGCGGTTAAGGTCATGCTGGTGTTTCCTTGGAAAAGGGTATTTGTAAGTTGGACCTCTAAAAAACAATAAATGCTGGTGTCAGGGGGGCAAGTGTGGGGTGGGACAGAGGAGAAGGAGGAGTATTAAATATGAGACTGTTCTATGATGTGTACGCTGATAACTTTTATGATCCACATAAAAGACAACATAGTGTACATTGGTGAAAAGGGAGCTTACAGCCAGTAATAAAATGTCTTATGAGAACAACGGAAAATTCAAAACCTGAAAATTATGATTTAATTATGACATTCAATCTTTTCACGATGGCCTCTTAACTGTGAAAGGGGTTTAAAGGTACTGACAGAGATTTTAAACCTTTGTTTTAGTTTCAAATAACTATGTGGCTGGGAAAAGCTAAATCCTCCCAATAACCGCATTTCTTACGGACAGAACAATTCAAACATATGAGGCTAAAGCTATATGTACATGAGTGCCGCTGTCATTTCTGCGTGAGAATTTTTTTGCTGAAATCTCGACATCACAAGAGTCTCAGACTTTCCGAGGTCCCTTTGATTTGCCGTCAGTGGATCATAAAAGCAAGAAGAACAACATACTTTACATGCAGGACAAGGGATATTTCTCCTAACCATAATATCCCTCCGGCTGAATTAAGCCCTCGGTTTTGTAAGACGACGCACTCAAAGACGACACATTTCAACACGACTGTTACATAACTGCGATAACCAGCCTCGTCCTGCAATAGACAACCTTTAGAACCCACTAAGGCCTGTGAAAACTGGTTATGAGGACACCATCTTTTCTATTAAAAAAAAAATAAAAAATTGTGACACAAAGTCCCAATCCGTCATGAGCTATTAAAAAAGAGCAAATTAAAACAGCAATCGACAAAAACAACAAAAAAAAGGCAGCATCTTCAGAAAAATAAATAAATAAAGACAGATGAAGATGCGGCGATAAAAAAAAAAAAAATCGCATTACATGTCAAAATCAGAGCACCGGTGCAGGCTGGGGGGCAGTTAAAGCAATATTTTATTGTCAGAATAAATATATCGACATCACGGTGTGCTCAGTTACAGCTCATCATTAATCGTATCTTCATTATTCGATTAAAACGTGTGATCCACGTGTGTTTGAAGGAACTGCAGTCTCATCAGTTTCCCTGCACAGATATGGGCCTCTTATACTGTCCTATAAAGAGGGCGTCATCTTCTCCCGCTCGCTGATCTTGAAGAACTTAATCATTAACTGTTCTAATAAAACGAGAAAATGCACAGTGCAGATTTTCCTATATCATACCGGGCAGCTGAGCTGGCATCTCCAGGGCTCGAGTGGCACAAACACCATGAACTTTGGGGGAAGCAGTGATTGAGCAACTTTATGGAAGAGCTGAGGGTTATAGACCCAGCAAAAGACTGGTTTTGCTGTCTATTTGACTACAGGTTACAGCACTTTTTTTTTCTGATATCTTACAAAACCCTAACTGCACAGTCTTGGGTCAAGGCTATCAGCACATTATTTATTTTTATTGTCATTTATTCGTTTGGCTGGCATTTTTCTAAAGCAGCGTACCTTCTCTTGACAGCAGGGTAACTTTTATCGCAGCCGTTCAGGGTTCAGCAGCAGCGTTTGAACCCAGATCCTTGAAACTCAACAGGGCAGCACCTTCTGCCTGCTTTGTAACAGCCGAACCAGAGAAGAATGTGTGTGAACAAAACCACTTTCTCAGAAACAGTGGCTCCCGCGGCGCTAACAAACATCACACGGAGTTCCATAGTCCATGTTGTGCCACAGAACAACGTTGTGACGCCATATTCTGCTGACCATCTCACAATACAGCAGAAGTGACTCCTGCACCCCTGCAGGAACCGACCTCGTAACACTCAAATCTTTTCTTTTTTCCATTTTTTTTATTAGAAGTTATTTGTTTTGGATTTTGCGGCTGCGGGTTTTTTTTCTATGACCTTAACATGTATGCAGTTGTAACCCCGGTGTTAAAATATAGATATTTTTTATGACTGACCGCTGCTGTTATTGGGAAACAGAAAGTATTTGAAGTGAGTTTTGATCTTGGGCTTTTGAGGGACCGCCGCGCTTCTACTGTTTTACAGCGTGTTGAAACACTTAAAAACATGGAGGAGTCGGACACGAGTGCCATTCTTCCGCGGGATTTCTTGTCCGCTCCCACCTCGGAAGATGTGTGCGAGGCGCCGGTGGAGGCGAAGGACGCGGAGCCCCGCAGCCGCGGAACCGCCGGGCGGCCGCCGCTCTCCTGCCCGCTCGGCGTCACCGTGGAGCCGGTCCTGTTCCTCTCCATGTTCTCGATAGTGCTGCAGACGCCGCTCTACATGCAGTACGTGTGGGAGCGCATCAGCGTCGACGTCGGATACAACGGCACTCGAGACCGGGGATGCAGCGACTCGAACAGGCTGCCCGATCCGGCGGAGCAGGTGGGACGGGAGCGGGGAAAGCAGCGCTGCCGAGGGGATGTGCGCAAAAGGAGATCATTCCTTGTGTTAAATTCGTTATAACTTGACTCATTATTTGGAGGAAGGCAGTAGGAGGGAGTTAGGTTGGTTATAGAACTGGACTTAGAAGGTTCTTAGTTTGAGTCCCGCCTCCTGCTATTGCCCTCATAACCCTTGAGCAGTACTTTACCCGGGATTACTAGTCGTAGTAGTACTGATACTGTTACTAGGTTATAAGAAAATCAGACCAGCAGTCATTTACTGTGTAGTTCTTTAAATACACGGCTGTAATGTGGGGGACAGAAAGAAAAATCAGAACTTGGTATCATAACTTGGTTTCTGTTGGTGAGATGAGCACCAGAAGCATCTCAGAAATGGCCCCGTTATGGAGGGAAGGAGACGGAGGCAAACGCAGGTCCCTCATGTTGACACCAAGTGTTTTTTAGGAGACCTGGAAGGAAGGCAGCCTTTAGGAGTTTCTCTCAGAAGAGAAGCGGGGGGTTCCTGCTGAGCCGTTCCACGATGTGGTTGACTCGGTGCTACACCGACTCCTTGTTCCAACCTCACGCTTAAACAATAGCGATCGATTTCTTTGGAATTTTTCTTTTGCTGCTGGCAGTGACCCTGTAGCCGATATTTTTAAATACATGATAATATATAGGCCACCAGAACAGTTAAACAGCCTTTGCTTAGAGAAATAATAAGTAAATAATTGCTCTTATCATACACTTCCTGGCAGGAGGTTGAGACCCTGACCGCCCACTGGAACCTGTACATCAACCTGGGCGGCTTTCTGGTCGGCCTGCTAGTGGTCACCCTGCTAGGCTCCTGGAGCGACCATGTGGGCAGAAAACCTGTTCTGATCATCGCCAACTTGGGCCTGGCCATCCAGGCTCTGGTCTACCTGCTGGTGATGTACCTACGCCTGCCCTTGGTCTGGTTCCTGGTGGGGCGGCTGCTGAGCAGCCTCATGGGGGACCTCAACGCCATCATTGCCGGCTGCTTCGCCTACGTGGCGGACGTCAGTAGCAGAGGCTCTCGAACCTTCCGAGTGGCTGTGTTGGAAGCCAGCATTGGTGTGGCCGGAATGCTGGCCGGCATCATCGGGGGCCAGTGGCGACAGGCTCAGGGGTATAACCACCGTTGTCCACACGGTACACAGTGACGGTGCAGTGAGTGAGCACAGGTCCTTTAAGATTCTGGTGAAAGCTAAGATCTTCCTCATAAACACACACAAATAAATTGAGAGAAAATATTGCACTCAGATTATTGCTCTGAAACTTCAAGCTACATCAGTCCCTCTTGGTCTGTATTATTGTCTGTATAAAAGTCAGTACAGTACTAGATATGTGGGATAATGTATAAGAACTTTGGAAGATTAAGTCTCGGTGCTGTATGGTCACCAGTGCAACTACTTCAACACTTTTGAGTTGTATTTTGTGTTTGCATGTACAGTAGTACACTGGTTAGCACTCAGAATATGTGGAGCAATAACCAGAACAGCGGTAAACACCATTATTACAATGTTATAAATTATTAGATGAGCAAAAATGCAAATGTAGTAGAATAATGAACTTTTATTAAAAATCTCCGTCCTTGTATTGTAAATGAAAATATGTCGGGAGACACTTGAAACACTCAAAAGACAGTAAGATGCAGTAAAAAAAAGGGCAAGAGGGGAGGTCTCCTCCTCCTCCTCAGCTGGACAATATCCTTAGTGTGTGCTTTGTTGTAGCAACTACAATAAGTGTGTGTCCATGGCAAGGTCGTCCTGTCAACTTGTCCCAGTCAGGAGCATTGTCCTGATCCAGTGAAACACACACACGCAAACAAATGGCATTCAATTGTCAAAAAACTCTGCGATTAAAAAGTAAATGCCTGAGTAAAATGGGTGCCGGATTGTGCTCCAGTTGCATGTGAGGAGCATGTGCCAAGAACAAAGAACGTCTTTTCTTGTGCAGCATTATGAAAATACTATGTAATATAATGTACAAAGAAAGGAGCCATATAACACAACAGGGCTAAACAGGGAACTTTTAACCAGGGTATTTCTGTGTCTGAATTTTCACAGTATACTGACTATGTCTCTACACAGACCCTGTTCTCTCCTGCTGCTAAGAAAAGGAGCTCCTGACTTACTGCAGGTGGTAGCAAGTAGTGCAGAAGTTAGGCCTGCTGTCTTTGGGCTTGAAGGACTCAAATTCAGATCCCGCCTCCTGCTGTAGTACCCTTGAGCCCCAAATTAGTCCAGTAAAAACTGTACAGCTGTATAAATGGATAAATCAACGTAAGCAGCTCAACACTAAGTCATTTTGAACAAAAGGTATGAGCTAATATATAATGAATAAATGTAAGTGTCTGAAGTGACAGTGCTCTATTTCCTGCTCAGGTGCATCAACCCCTTCTGGTTGGCTGTGGCCACCAACCTGGCTGCGGCTCTGTACGTTTACCTTTTGGTCCCAGAGTCTGTGACCCCCAACCCAGGTGGGGCGCAGGTCTTCACCTGTGAGCACTACCGCGCAATTGGACGACTCTACTGCAGCAGGTCCAGCGGGGGGCAGCGACGCACTTCGCTGTGGCTCTACCTGCTCTGCTTTTTCCTGGTGGTGACCGTACACAGTGGCTCCAGAGACCTGTACATATTGTACGAGCTGAGTGCCCCGCTCTGCTGGGGGCCCGAGCTGATCGGCTGGGGCTATGCCACAAAGTACCTGGCCTACCTGAGCAGCCTGCTGGGCCTCCGCACCATGCAGCTCTGCCTCGCTGACTCCTGGGTGGCTTTGGTCGGCTTGGCCTCCAACATAGCCGGTCTGGTGGTCTTCTCTGTGGCCAACACCACTGCACTCATGTACACAGGTAAACAAACAGCTTCGGCCCCAACTTCGTGTGCTAGTTCAACCATTATCGCGTTAAAGAAATTTATTTTGTGATGCAGGAACGAAACTTCAAATATTTCACGTGTTCATCAGTATGCTTTTTTTTTTTATTCAGAAAGGTATCGAATTCATTTTTGTGTCAGCATTAAGCGGCACAGGTGATCGCCGATTATCTCCAGGTTGCTATCTAAGTCCAAGGCACAGCCGCCGTCATAGATGATCCCAACAGCCACGTGTCCCAGCAGGCTGTATAAAACCCTTCACTGTTACTGCTACGCTCTCGCTTTCAACTCTAAGATGATACAACAGGCTGAGGACTAACAGCAATCTCACTCCCTTCTCAGTGCCACAGTGCCACCTCATGGATTTCATAGGGAAAAAAAGCCCTTTGCAAGACCCTCTTCATGTCTACTTTTACTTATATTTACAGTTCATCCTTGACGGATTTCCGTCAGCAGCTGCAAAAATATTCCCTCCCTCCTTCATCCATCCATCCATTATCACTAACTACTTAGTCAGGGTTGCAGTGAGTAATAAAAATAATACAATCATAAAGATTCAAATCCTTTTTTAAAGTAATTTAAAGGAAAACATAAATATTTAACTAACTTTTAACTTTTCTGGAAAAAAAAGTCCCTTAGTCCCCTGATCCAGTCGTATCGGCTCCTTATTCACGTCTTTCTGTATATAATTTACTGTCCTGTAGGTCAGTATGTTTCAGTTACCCGACTGGCTTTATTTCACTTTATTACCCACATTACATGTTTATTCCACATTACATTAAGGTATGAAAATGTTACCGTAGTACACACTGCAGTACTATACAACAGATAGGAAAAATATTACTCTTTAAATAATGCTTTCAATTTGCCAGACTTTTGCCAAATCTGGACACCTCCTCCCCAATATAGTTCGGAAAATCAAGGATAGACTGTACTAATTCAGCAGATGCTTTCCTCCAAAGCAGCGTACAATTTGTGTTGACTAGTATTTGGACTGTGGGAGGAACCTGGAAGACCTGGAGAAAACCTGCGTGAACTCGGAGAGAGCATGCAAACTCCTTTCCTTCAGCGTCTAACAAAGTGTAATTTTTGTTTTTATTGTACCAGTAATAACCTTCTCTTCACTCCTGTGCTCCTCAGGTTATGGCCTGTGCTTCCTCTACCTGACTTCCACGCCAGTCCTGCGTTCCAAGATGTCAAAGCTGGTCAAAGTTTCAGAGCAAGGTGGGTAAGATGGGGTGTTTCAACCTGATGAGGGGCAGGGCTGGTAGGGCTGAGGGCATGAAGGTCAACATTGCCTCTTTGAGTTCCTTGTAGAAGTTTCAGAGCTTGAGTTCTTGCAGTTGAATTTTTTTCTGGATCAATGATTTTGGGTTTTGTTGCCCAGATTTTTCCAGAATGTTTTTCTTATAACTAATAAATATCGAGATATTTCAGTTTTTTGTGATCTTATGTTCCTTTCCTTCATAGGCTTAGCAGCCCTCAAAAATCACTTTTTTTCTTTTTGCCCTTTTATCTATAATTAATAACAGACATGGTACAACCAGCATTTGCAGATGATTCCTACATATGTATTATTTATAATTATTTAGGTTTTTTGCTGATGCTTTTCTGCTAAGCAGATTAGTGTTGGGTTTGTATAGTGACCTACTTCCAGTGATTTACCCCTTTACACAGAAAGGTGATTTTTACTGTAGTAATTCACAGTAAATACCTTGATCAAGGGTACTGTGGCAGGTGAGATTCAAACTGGGTTCTTTGATGGAGATGGGATTTGAACTTGGGTAGGCAATGGCTCTAACTACTACACCACCTGGGCAGGATAGAGAACTCTTTTCCTTACAGTGTGTGTGAAGGTGTGTCCTGTACCTCAGGTGCTCTCTTTGCCTCTGTGGCCTGCGTGGAGGGTCTCTGTTCCCTGGTCTCCAGCGTGGTCTTCAACTCCCTCTACCCGGCCACCCTGCCCATCATGAAAGGGCTGCCCTTCCTGGTGGCTGCCAGCATCCTCATCATTCCAGTGGCCATAATCGGGTGAGTGGTGCTAGACATGGCTTCACAGTCAGAAGCTTCTTCTCATCTTGAGTTTAAGTGAAATCACTGACTGTTCAAAGGCATAAAAATGAGGCACAGATTCTCTAGATATGTGTGAGTGCAAGTGATGCATGATTATATGCCACTTGTATTTCTTTAATGCCTCATCTGGCTCACGGCCACTTTTTAACAGGACCTTAAGGTGTCGGGAACAGGAGCCGGACAGCAGGGACAACCCAGGGACGTCCTAACGCCACCTCGGCAGCTGAAGGTTCAAGGCCTCTCTGTATTTGTACGGCCGTATGTCACCAGCTCCGTGGAATCTCTGAACTTTTCCCACACTGGGTCTGTCCCAGGAGATGGTGGGATAAAAGAGAAGTTGGCAAAGTTCTTTAAACTTGACGCTGTGAGCATATTTCGGTGCCTAAAGACCAAAGTTCTTTTTCAAACACTCACACAATTCAGGGAGATTTTTTTATATTGAGACATGAGGGAACTGACTCTGAAACCATGTCTTCCTTTAACTGCAACTAAAGAGCAAAGTTCTATAAAAATAATTAGTTGTACTCCATGGATGGAGTATGGATGGATTAGGGGACATTTTTAAGTAGAAGCTTTTTTGTTGCTTTTTTTGGTACTTATGGACTAGCGTGTGATGTAAACACAGGGCACATTGCTTCCGTCTGTTGACCCAACTACTTCTGAACCAAGTCAGGCCCCCTTAGCTTGTTTCAGCAGTAGGAGATTACAGAATTACACGGGACCCGCATAGTCACCCAGTGGGCTCAGATGAGACCAACACATGCTGTGCATTGGGAGCAGGGAAATGGGTCTCCAAAGGGAAGATGGGGGGGATGAAGGGAAAACATGCGTTATCTCCACCAGTAGTTAGTACTCACAATTTATATCACTTATTCTAGGATGCTGACAGAAGCACAAATCAAGACCTCAAATGTCAGCTATAAGGTTAACAGGAACTATGAAATGTCACAATTCTTTGTTTGTCATATTTCCATTGTACATTTTTAATAAATTATTTCTTCATGAAATAAGTTGATTGGCAGTACTATTCCCCAGCCTTTGATTTTTATTGCATCACATGTATGTTGGACAGCATCTGATTGAATATCTTACATATTCTACAAATTTTAAGGCATCAGGAAAAAGCCCAGCAGGAGGTACACAACCGATCAATGCAGCAGCTACCCGAGTCACTTAGGACGTGTAAATACTGCACGTAGCTAAACATAAATGTATACAGTATTTATTAATTTGCTAGAAACAGCACCTGAATTGTAGTTATTTTTGTATTGCATTTCTTTTTCTCCAAATCCTACCTCTGCCAATACTAGGTAACAGCAAAGCGAACACAGTAAGGGAATGTTTCAGTTAACAACAAACTACCAGTCGAGTTTAAATTCTTCTCCTCGGTAGTAACAAACTTTACAGTGTTGTTTAAAATACTGTAGGAAAGCTTTTGCAGAGTTAGCATATTTTTCTAGTTATGTTACAGTGAGGTTAGGAAACAGTAGAACGTGATCTGCAAAATCACACCCTGCTGTCATGAGTTGTCCAGTTTCAGTTCCACAGATCTTCACACTTGGAGGGCCCACTGTTCATCAAACCTCCCAACATCTCACCATGACCAAGATCAGAAGACAGTTGTGACCTTACAGAGCTTCCAACGGTACAGTAGGAGGTCTGCTCAACAAACTCATCTTTCCCTACTCACTCCCTTTGGTACAGGAGCCAGGTTAGCTTATGGAAATGAAATGATCGAGCTTCTCGACACTCGTGCAGCCTTGGTATGTCATGCATTAGAAGGGAAGAGGCTTTAATAACATGCATGCAGTTGCAGATCCACAAAGACGACGCAAGCAAACACTCAGCGATACGCCACATAACGCAGAAACACCAGTTGGTGGGACTGTCTAAACATGGAACTTGAATGATATGTAACTTTAATGGACTTAATGCCAGTGGCGCGATGCTCTATACTTTGTGATGACGGAATTAAGGCAATATTTGGAGGAAAGAATCGTAAATTTCTATTAAAAAAACAAACGATACTGGTAGCTGTAAAAAAGGAGACCTGCACTGTTATATCCCTGAGGAAGAAGCGATGCTACCCCTCTGTATTAAGACCAGGCCAAAGACAAAACCCAATGCAGCTACATGCATGGCCAACACTTTTTTGCAAACTTAGCCAATCTGGACAGGGTTGGGGTCACACTCTGTAGGTCTGTGTAGCGTACGATCACAGGGAATGAGGTCAAGGAACGCAAAGCTGACGTGCCAGTGACTGGGGGTCTTATTCTTGACTGGCGTCTGGTGTCCCCTGGACATTTTCTTGGTGATCTACCTGGTCGTGACTTCTCTTGAGGAAACGAAGGATCTTCTCAATGGTGGCATCCTGGTATTCATGAGACCACCTGGAGCCAGATACAAGAGCAGTTTGTGGCTTTTAAAACTCAAGAGTTCAGATTGGCAAGGTCTGTTTCTGATTCTAACTGCAGTTCTACTCACTGAACACCATTGAATTTGAGGATGGCCCTCATGTCCTCTGGCAACTGGCTGGGATCAGGCCACATGAAGTTGTCAATGACAGGAACGATGTTCTTCACACTGTTCAGTGCAGTGACGATCTCCTGAGGGTGATTAACTCCTTTTATATAAACATCTGGACAAAGTAGCCCAAGACCCCGTGTGCCCAGTTCTGACCTTATGCACCCAGTCCTTCTTATCCAGGTCCCCCATACACTTGTCTAGCGCGTTGGCCGACAGCACGAGGATAAAGTTGCGCGCCCGCTCCACACTCTGGATCAGCTTATCCTCAAACTTGCCCGCCTCCAGCTTCTCCACGTCAATGAAGACACTGAATCCACGCACCTGTAGATGTACCTTCAGCAAGCTGGACAAAGGGCAGAGAGTCAAGCAAGACACAACAGGCTTGGACAAGTTTCACAAGCTCACCTCCACACACACTCGAGACTCTCCTGTGTAGCTCCACCTCACCTAGCTAGCTGGGAGCCGGTGGTCCGGCGGTAGCTGATGAAAACATCTGGACCACGTGGCTGGGAGTCAGTGAGGCAGGGTTGGGATGAGCGTCGCGTCGCCGTCAGAATCTTGGCTCGGTGGATGCCGTTCTCCACATGGCAGTCGGACAGCAGCTGCTGGTCGCTGATTTGGAGCAGATTCTTGGGATCGACCCCTGACTGGACCAGGCCGTAAGTGTACTGGCGGAACCGCGGGTCCACTTCGGCCAGCCAGTCCGCCAGGTTGTTGGGGTCGCACGTTGAATAGTTGGCATAGGTCTTCAAAACACGAAGTTCCCTCAGAAACCTGAAAGCCAAACCGCAGGAGACAAAAAAAAAAACATCAAAATGTTAGACACACCAATCATGTCATGAGTTGCAAACTTCTCAGCACAGAGTAACTTAAGTGTCACATTTACAATGATCAAAAAATTATCCATCATTGTCTTCACGTGGTGCTCTGTCATGATTAATATTTAAACAAAACATTTTTTACACAAGGTCCTCTTGTTTCAAACTGTCATGTTGAAGGCACAAACGTTTTCCGGCTTATTCCTTTACTTTTATATTTATATATTGTCTAAATGTCATATTCAGAATACAACTTGTATTTACCAGGCAAGCAAATAGAGAAGAGGAGTGGACGATGCAGCGGTGGAAAGACTTCTGATGTTTGTGAGTGTTGGTGACCAAAAACCCAAAAATGGGATGAATCTGTCAACAGTCAACGCTGAATGGGAATTTGACGACGACATGTTTTTTCTTTTCAAATTTCCCATATTTTTATGCAGTTTGAAGTTAATTAAAACAAAAAAGGATTTAGATAAAAATTTTACGACTACATCTGAGATTTTAACAATGTGTAACCCAGCAATATCTTTACTATTAACCTTTTATTGTAACTTATGAACAGACAGGAATTGTATATATTGTGGAGTCAGAATGTTACAAACTGCTTATAATCATGTAAAATTTCAGGATATGGGTCTCAAGGTGACCGTGCACAAGCTCTGTAGGGGAAAGGCTGGTTTTGAACCCTCACTGACCTCTTGCGAGTGATGCCTGCAGTCATGCCCAGGTCATGGGTGAGATCATGGTCTGTAATGGTGAGGAGCAGGTCTCCATCCACCTCCAGCTCCTGAGAAACAATATACCACAGATGAGGCCAAGCAGAAGGAAACCAGTGTGGCTCCCTGGGGCAAAAGAGGGGGGAATTGGAGTGGAGCGGACCGCAGTCAGAGGGGCAGAGCTTCTGGAGCACACCTGAAAGCGTCCACAGTAAGCGCTGAAGCCGATCTGCTGCAACCAGGTGAGCACCTCGCAGGACTTCCAGTTGGGCACAGAGGGCAGAATGCGGCGCGGCACGTCTTCGCCCATCATGGCCAGTGCCCGCTTCGCCAGGCCGGTGGCGGTGCCGTTACTGGAGTACATGACGATTCGCTTAAGGCTCTGAACAGCGCCGATCTCCTGGAATATCTACAATTGGCAGGATGTGCAGGTCAGAATGTGAGTAGATGATTAAAAAAAGCACTTTTTTTGTTGGGCACATATTTATTGATTTAGCAGATGGTATTCTAGAAGGTGATTTACAGTGTTAAGCTACCTACAGTTATTTACCCATATAGTAAACACAAGTGTGATGTATATTTTTTTAAAAATCTGCATGCAATCTACTGTATTGTATATTGTGTTGCTACTTTTTGCCATAGGTCTAAAAAGAGCCGTTATGAACACGAATGCACAGGTGACCCGGCACACCCACTCGGAGCACTGCGGTCCTAACGCTAAAATACCTGCTGATGCACAGAAAACAAACACAGAGATGTGGATTATTAGCTTTAACAACAAGAAAAACAGACGCAAAGCCAAGTGTGCTGTGCATATCGTGGGTATGATTAATACAGCAGTGCTAAACAGGGCATTACTGTACAAATACACACATCCCTGAGTATTTTTTACTGTGTCAGCAGAGTAGGTACCTTGCTCAAGGGGGCTATAGCAGGAGATGGACTTTCGCCCTACGATTCCATAGGCAGTGGTGTTAATCACTACACCACCTACCCACTAGTCACGGTCATGTCGTTTTGTCCCTCGACTGACCTTGGTGTTGCGTTGGCGAGACTTGATGCCCGTCTCCACACAGAGGTAGAACGCCGCAATGCACTTGCCCTCCACACGCATCCCATCCAGCAGGGGGAGCAGCTGCTGCAGGTCTGCAGCCGTGCGGCCCTGCATGCAGTCGGCACTGTCTCGCAAGCACCGAGCAAACTCATCAGGGTCAAGCGAAGCGATGAAGGGCTCCACAAGCTCCAGCGTCCCCGAGCGCACCACCTCCTTCTCCAGCTCCCGGTTGGCGGCAAGCACAGCCACAGCCAGGCAGGCGTGAAAGCGGATGAGCTCGTTCTCCTTGGAGAAGGCCAACGGGAAGAGCCACTCGGCCGCCTGCTTCTCAATCATCAAGCGCTGGCAGCGGTGGCCGCCATACATGGCGCAGTTGGCCAGGGCCACGGCGCAGTGACGCAGCACCGTGGGGTCTGTGCCCCGGCACCAGAAGAGCAAGGCATCCAGGGCACCGTTGCCTATGAGCTGGGCAGACGTCTCCTCCGTATGCTTGAACATGTGCTCCAGGATGCCGGACATGCTGCGTGCCAGCTGGGCGTCGTCATGCTTCCGGGTCAAGTTCAGGATCACCCCGAGACCCATCCTCGCTACGTAGTCCCTGGAGCGCGCGACAGAAGAAAGGCAAACAAGGAACATTCTCGGAGTCACCAACGCATGTCAAAATCAGTTTCCAAGCAAAAACACAAAGTTGTAACATTTTTGCCTAAAAATATTCCTGCAAACCAAGCGAGAAGGACGAGCGTCCAACCTGTTGTCTGCAACGAGGATCTGCTCCAGTAACTTGGCGGATTCGTAAGTGACCTCTACAACGGGGGTTTGGAGGAGCTGCAGGAGGACCTCCAGAGCCCCCTCCAGGCGGATTTTATGGCATATCTCCTCGGCAACCTGCCGTCCAATGGCAGGCAGAACCCAGGCTTCCTCCACCAGCTGGAAGATCTTGGCAATGGCTCGTAGGGTGCCGTCCATGTCCGAGGCATCCCTGGCTGACTTCAGGGCTTTCACTGCCTCTCTGAGAAGGGGGAGAGACTTGTCCAAGGCATCCTGGACGTCAGCAGGTACACCCGGGGACACTGCTCTGGGCTCAGAGCACGACCTGCGGGTCTGGAGCCTACTGACACACTCCGGTACTGAGAGTCTGTCTGAGCCGAACATGGAGAAAGCTCTACAAAGCTGGCAGAGGTGAACAATGAGGGACAGGAACATCTACCAAGAAGAGGCCTGTCAAAAGGTGTACGGGCTATAAACTAACACCCATACGGAGAAACAGGTACCCAGTCTGGGCGGTGATCACACCTCTTTGAAAAGCTGGGTTCAAGATCGGTGAGGTTCGCGGTCGTTTTCAGCTGAAGCCTAAACGAAATAAACACGTAAAAAATCTCAAAATAAGCCAAATAACAGTTATTAAAATCACAAATAAAATCTCAATAAAAGACAAGTGGTTAAAACTCACACCTGTCGGCGCGTGACCGTTTGTTTTACGTTTCTAACACTGACTTGTTTCTGCACAAAAGGCCTGGATCGGACCTGCGGACACGGCGGCACGCGCTGCAGACAGACACATTTCGCGGCACCGCGATCGGGCGCCAGTAAATATTGTGTGGATGTCTATTTCCGGGAGGGTGCGAGTTTGCGCAGTAAAGGATTAATTTAATAAGGCGTTAATAAAGCGTTAATAACGCCGCGCGAGGACAAAGAGGCGTCACCGGCCCCGTGAGCACCGCCGTCATCCTTCCCCTCCGAGAAAAAGACAAAACGGGATCATCAAACCGCTCAGATTAACGTCCCCAACATCCGAGACGTCCGCCCGCTTCCGTCTTGCAGCCCGGAGCTGCGACGAGTGACGGTCTCGGCAGCACGGAAATGACTCTCCTTTAGCAGCCCTGACACACTGAAGCAGCGCGAGGCGCCCCCCTCTGGACAGCATGGGCGTCGCACTCTCATCAGGACCAAACAATGGGAGGAATGACGGGAAATGTAGTTCACCAGTTTGTAAATGTGTCCTTAAAATATAGATAGAAGCAAGATGGAGGAGTGGTTGGGGGTGTCCTGGATGGGAAAACACAAGGTGAAAATGTACAAATTAATGAGAAATTAAAACCCGACTGCTGATTGGAAGAACTTGAAACTCAGTTATTTCGGTGGATGTAATGAGAAGACGGGTTTCCCTGGGAAAGACTCCAAAAGTGGGGAAGATTGAAGGTGAGAGGATATGGAGACGGAAGAGGCTGAGATGGATAGAGGATATAATTTCAATAATGGGAATGGATCTGAGAGAACTCAGAGACATAGAAAGTGACAGAGAGATCTGAAGTCCATGAGGTCACGAAGGGTCAGACACGAACGAAACACTAAACACACAATAAGAAATTATGTGTGATACACAACACTGGGCTACACACATTAGTGACATAAGGATACTAAAGTTTGGCGATATATAATATGCCATTAGTAAAATATATATAACCCTATTATTCTAGTTGGGGTGATGAACTGTAGATACTGTTTGTTAGCAATTAACGTATATTGTATGTATATTATATGACATATGAATATTTGTCATTCCGGTCAGATTCATATTGATCCAGTGTTGTTATGATCATGTGTTGGTGACAAATGAAGACTTTTACCAGCCTGCGTCCACATGGCGTGGTAAGCCACGGTGAGATCCCGCTGACATCATGACACAGTCCTGTTGGAGAGAAGAGCTCAGACTCTGGACACGATCTGCTCTGCCTCTCCGTGTCCTGTCACCAGGTTGGTTACCCTGGTATGTTTGGTGTCAGGTTCTATGTTTTATCTGCATTATTAGTTTCATGATGGAACTATATGTGTGCTGTCCTGCTTCTCCAGCATTTGGAAAGTGTTTGAAACCAGTAACTGATGGTTTCACCATTTTGCTTAATGATTTACTTCAGGCAACAACTTTAAGTCAACAGAGCAGGGGGAGTGACCCTAATAACTGCTGGTCAGCAGTCCTCAGCCTCAGTCCACAGCGATCACACGGACACAACAGAAGCATGAAGTTGCTGGGGGTCTCTCTGCTGGCCATGTTGGCCTTCACATTTGCTGCTGAAGGTAAGAGGTGCCCCATCTTTGCCCATGGAGCTCCATTTACACTGAGTGTAGATGCTACTCAAATTGTGGTCGGTGCACTTGTCTCAGTTGGCATTGATCATTTGCGGGTCTCTGGAGCATCAGTGGTGAGACATAATAAAGTTTAAAAATGGTTTATTACTGTTTCTGGACAATTTCACCAGGTGTTATCTGTCACACATCTACTCAGATGCTGATGTGACTGATTCCGGGTGACACGTGTTTGCAGGCCTGCATGTCTCTGCTCCATCTTTTAACACAGCCTGGAACTTATTTATCAACTTACATTCAGTCCAAGGTCTTTTAGTCCCCAGTAGTAGAAAATGACCACATGCAGAAGATGCCAGAACTATTTTTTGTTTTGTTTGTTTGTTTGTTTGTTTGTTCGTTCGTTTATGCTTATTGCAACCGGAACATTGGGTTACAGCAACGTAGCACCAAGAAACAAGCAACAACCCAGAAGAAAATGGGCAGAAGAAAGGATTCATCATTTGAATCATGCAAAGAGAAAAGATCAGAACTTGGCCACAACAGTAAAATGCTATGAAATTATTGGATCTAAAAGAAATAAGACAAACAAGTATTTATAAGAATTTGGTTAAAAAAAAAATTAAGCGGATGTTCTGTATTCCTTATGATGTAATAGTAAAACATATTGAGGTCTCGTACCCCTAATTATTTTGACTTTAAATGTAATCATTTTACCAGTAAAACTTTATCATACAACAATAGTAACCCCAGTCAAACAGCTTATCTCATTTATCAAGAGACAATTTGAAGTTCAACACGTGACCTAGTGCAGTAAAAAATGAAAAATGAGAAAAGTAAAGAGAGAAAGGAGGAGAGATGTAGAGATGAAGAGAGAAATGGAGACAATGAGTTAGAACCTGAAAAGCGAAGCCAGAATATAAACAAATGTTCTAATACTTCCCCAAGGAGAGGAAATAAGGATGTAAAATAAAGGAGGAAAAAAGCACTGCTGGGTGACTCAGTGCATAGAAGTGATGCAGAAACCATGTTGCTTCTTTCCTCCTCACCATAACAGAGTCTTGCATGGACCGCTGTGATGACGGGTTCAATGCCTCCTTGAAGTGCCAGTGCGACTCCATGTGCAGGTACTACAACAGCTGCTGCTCGGATTACGACTCCATGTGCAAAACCAAAAGTAAGTGCCTGTCAGTGAAATACCAGCATAAGTCCAGCCTCTGGCGTCATGCTCCTTGTGGGTTGTGCCTTCAGATGCTTTCAGTTATTTGCTGTAGCTTTTCTCCGAAGTGACTTACACTGATTTATACAATGCAGTCATTTATAGAAATTTAGCATCTTGGTGTTAGACAGAATGTGGAATTCCATCCAACTACCTCCAAGTCCACACATGGCAGCTCTGACCACTACGTGACCCACTGCCCCAATTTAGCTGTTCAAGGTTCACTTTATTGTCATTCTGCATGTATACAGATGTACAAGAGAGAATGAACTGTAGTTCCTCCTGGACCTTGGTGCACAGTACGGTAAACAGGCAGCATGTCAACAAAAGGGACAAGATGGAAAAAATGAGGTAGTGGGTACGATGGGTAAATAAATATGAAAATGAAGGTGAGCAGATAAATTAAAGAATGGTATTTACAGTGAGGAGATGCAGCAATGCAGACAGACCGTGGTGGTGGTGGTCAGTCCCTGTACTGTCCTGAGTTCAGCAATCTGAGGGCCTGTGGAAAAAAAGCTGTTCCCGAGCCTGGTGGTGTTGATCCGTAAGCTGTGACAATGTCTTCCAGACGGCAGCCATGAAAACAGATGTTGGAGAGGGTGATGTCTTCCTAATAAAACTACCTGCTCTGATTCTGTTTATGTATTAACAAGTTAAGTGTGCAGTTTGATCATCTCACTGCTGTCTTCTGTCCTGTCCCTCCAGCACGTGGGGACACTTTTGCATTCCCCGAAGACTCTGAAGAGGACCTTAGCACTTTTACTACAGGGCCCAGGATAACCCCCTTCGTGAAGCCCAACCTTGTGGCTGCACAGGGCAGGACGGTTCTCTCCTCTCCATCCCAGACCTCTCCAGTGGACAGCCACTTCCAGACAACGCCTGTCCTCAGCACAACCACACTGGCACCCACCTCTCTAACAACAGCCACCACCCCCATCACCAAACCCACCATCATCCCCACCACTGGGGTCCTAGTCCCAGGGCCAGACCCCTGCAGCAAAAAGCCCTTTGACTCCTTCTTGCAGCTGAAGAACGGCTCCATTTATGCCTTCCAGGGTACGTGGGGGGTACAAGTGTCACACAGGCCATGCTCTCCTTTCCAAGCTTTCTCTGTATCTCTTCTTGGTTTCTCATGTTTAATAAGGATGTATTTATGGTAAACGATCCCAGACAAGCAGTGAAATGTTGAGTCCAGACAGATGTAGCAGATGAAGCGTAAAATTGGTAAAGCCGTAGCAAAGACTTTTAAAATGACTTTCTAGATGCTTAAAAATGACATCGGCTTGATTCTGTTTTTTCTAATAGGTTCTGACTACTGGGCAGAGCAAATTATTTTGCATTTCCAAAAAAAAAAACAATTTAAAAATAAATAAGTTTTTCACCAGTGGTTCAAAATTTGCTGTAAGACCTGAACTCAGCCCAGAGTTTGAGTCATGCATTTTAGTTAATCACTTCTCAGAGCTATTGAACGCATCCGTACTCAAAGCCGCACGTTAAAAGATAACCTGGAAATGGCATTTTTAAAGCGCAAACTTTCTTATCTTTCAAAAAAAAATGTTTGGTGTTGCTGTCAGATTTAAGAACCAATTTGGCCACAGTTCCGATGACCATCACGGATACCAGTTTTGGAAAGTTCTGGTGAAGCCGGTACCTGACCCTGTGTTGCCCTGCAGGGGAATACTTCTTTGAGCTGGGAGACAAGGATGGGAAACCTGGTAAAACCGTACTACCTGGATACCCCAAACACATTGAGGATGTCTGGGGAATCCCAGGCCCTGTTGATGCTGCCTTCACCCGCATCAACTGCCAGGGCAAGACCTACATCTTCAAGGTACATTGTTCTCCGGGCACCATGGAGACGCGGCGATTTTGGCTCAGACTTGCAAAAGAAATGAATTTTCTACAAACATTACTATGCAGTGATTTGACTGAAATATCTATCATTGCATTTTCAGTGGAAAATAAGTTATTATTGCAGTAATTATTACAGTACCTGTTCACCACATCCAGCTTCCTGACATGATCTGTACACTGTTTGGCTAAAACTTGAAAAATTACACAGGGAACCCAGTACTGGAGATTTGAAGGTGATGTCTTGGATGAGAATTACCCGAGGAACATCTCTGTGGGATTTGAGAAAATACCAGACAACTTGGATGCGGCCTTCGCCATCCCAGCAACCAGCCACATTGGCAAGGAAAAGGTGTATTTCTTTAAAGGTTAGTTCTGGTCCAACATCCACTGGACCATCAGCCCCCATTTTACAGAACCTACTGATACGAGTGACTGCTGTTTCCTGCGTTTGTCCAAAGGTGACCAGTACTACCAGTATGAGTTCAGGCACCAGCCCTCCCACAAGGAGTGTGTGGAGATGACCATGAAATCCCCCTCCGCACTCTTCACGCGCTACACTGACATGTACGTCGGCAGCTGGGAAGACACGTTCTCCTTGATGTTTCAAGGGAGTAAGTGTCACAGACAAGACATAGTCACCGGCTAGCTTATTAGGTACCCTTAAGTAGAGGGTTGGAACCTCTTTTGCCCCCTGCACAGCATAAATTCAAGAACAGGGTTCTTGCTCCATGTTGGCCTTACAGCTTCACACAGTTTCTGCAGATCTTTTTTTGGTTTATTCTGCTGACATCCAAACCTCATCCCAAAGATAGTCTAATGACTTGAGAGGTGGGGACTGTGCAGCCACTGAAGTAGTAAAAGATACTGTTTTCTTTGTGGAACCATCTAGAGATGCTGTGTGTTTTGTGACATGGTACACTGTCCTCCTGGGAGTCTCAGTTTGAGAAAGGCCAGACTGACCAAGGGATGGATGTACCTGGTCAGTACCTGTGGTTTGTTGCTACTCTGGCTTTCAAATGATGCTCTGAAGGGTCTTAAAAATTTAAAGCAAATGTAGAAAGCATGCTGTCTGCCAAGAAATCATTCTCCACCTCATTACACCACCACCACCACCAGCTTGTAGCAGACAGTTTACCTAATGAAGTTCGACTGAGTGTATATAGTAAATAAATATATGAACCTGTGGTGGGGGTGAAAGTGTATAGAGTGAACAGATAAGTTTATTCAAATATGTAAAAACCTAACTTTTGATATAAGAACTATGGTTCTGATGAGAGACTGATGGAAGTGGCTATAATGATGTTAATCTTGACCCAGGGAGTAAGCATTTCAAAAGCTAATAGGACTTGGGAGGATTTATTCTGCATCAGTGAAAACCTACAACTGTCTTGTCCTTCTCAGTCCAGGGACAGCATACTGGCCCTCGTGATATCAAGAAGGACTGGATAGGCATCAGACCCCCTGTGGATGCTGTGATGGCAGGACGGCTTTATGTCAGTCCCGGCCGCCGGCACTATGGCAGAAGGTGGCAGAACGGCAACTGGCAGTGGCAAGACAGGGATTGGCAGAGGTGGAATCAGCAGAGATGGGGGCGGCAGCAGCAGGACCAGCAAGGCTGGGGGCAACGGGACTGGGATCAGCAGAGGAGGCGGCAACAAGACTGGGATAAACAAGGAAGGAGGCAGGACTGGGATCAGCAGGGCTTTGGACAGTTGGGATGGCAGGGAGATCAGGGAAGCAGGGAGAAACAGTCTTCGGTTGAGCGATCAGTCGCTGACGACCACAAAGATCAAATCAAAGGAAAGAATGTGACCAAAGAGCAGAACCACGACTACATCAGGTACATCTCCCGCACACGGAGAAGCAGCCGTGGTTCCAGATACAACCCCTTGAGCAGAAGAGGCTTCCAGCCTGTGCAGAATGTCTACTTCTTCAAGGGAGGTACTGTAAAGAGAATATATTCAACTCAATACAAAATGCTGAAGCTAATTCTCTGTTGCTATGGTGCCTTTATGTTCCTACACACATCTAAGAACATATATTGTCTATCATGGTTTATGTTCCTAAACCGTTCCTGAAAATAAAATTTAAACTGAGAAAATGTAAATAGGGAACTTACTCATTATTACTCATTATCTTACTCATTACTCATTATTTTAACCATTAAAAAATTAGTTTCAAACTATCAAAGAGCCCCAGCCAATTTCCCCAAACATTGCAAAAACTCTGTAAAAGGCCCATGTAACTGACAAACCATCATCGCTCCTGCTGTCTCTCTCCTTGTCCATTTACTGGCATTTAGCAATGACACAAAACCAGAGCAGATCCCCGTCACTTGCACTCGGCAGGCTATTCAACATTTCTCCGCTCGCAGTTCAGATGTTATGACGGGTTCTTGGAACGTTGATGGTGTAATGTATTGCGCGGTATGAGCACAGGTACAGTTATACGACCCAGCAGGGACAACACAAGCAAGACGCATAATGGAGTTTTTATACATTGTTAAGCTGGGAAACACAAACATTTGAACCTAAAAAACTACAGCTTTAGATATTCCTGCATAAAAAACTTTTATTTTAAGACGAGACTCGATACGCGATTTGGCTCAAAAATATTATATGAGGAGCTCTGAACTTAAACCAAATATTTGGTAGAAAAATACAAGAGTCATTCTATCAGGAGTATGTAAATAGGGATGAACATTGGAGGATGGGTGTAGTTTAATGTCATTTATTCATCATTATTTATCATATTCTTCATTAAAATTGAATGTTACAAGTGGGTGTGCACTACAGTAACTGTATGTATTTGTGAGAGTAAATCCATGATGTTAAATTACTGAAAGGTAACTCTTATTATCATTTTTGCTATAAGTCTGTATAACGTCTGGGATCTTCGTGCTTCACAGTACATCCAAACCCTTTTGCTCTAACACTGTTACCTTTGTGCTCTTTTTTTACCAGATCAGTATTACAGAGTGGATCTGCGGAGAAAGACTGTTGACTTTGCCTTCCCTCCGTACCCAAGATCCATTGCAAAATACTGGCTCGGCTGCCCAGAGAAACCTGGGGCAGAAAAGAAATGAAACCTGTCGTGCACAATATTCGTTATGAAAGTCATAACAGTTGGATTTAGGATCCAAATAGGAAGACGGTGTGAATAACCAATATGTGCAGAATGCAAGATACTGGGAAAAATTATTTTAAGATGAATAAAGAAGAATGTGAATTATATAATAGATGTATGTTGTTTATGGTCATCTTATAAATATAAATGAATCAAATGTATTAGAAGGGAACATGTTTTCACAAATTTTTTAATAATATTCTGTATGTGTTTTTAGCTGCTTTGATAGTGAAGAAAAGCAAATGTGTTACTCTGAAGTGCATGTAAACAAAGTTATCTCCCCGTACTTGGATATCTCTGTTTATTTGATCTCTGGTCAATGTCGGCGTCTGACAGATGACAGCTGCCGCTTGGGCAAAGTTCACTTCCCTCACTAGAGGCTGCTGGGCAAATTGCTCTCACATATCATGTGACAGAGGCGCGATAGATCTTTTGGACCGACCCAGTGAGAACGATCCGCTGCGCTGTGCTGCACCGATGAAACGAGGTGCATCAGAGTTTGTTTACCCACAATGCCCTTCTGCCTCTACACTTAAATGATAACACACAACAAAAATCGTGCTTTCTACACATTTCAAAAGACGTGTGGTTAAAATAAAGAGTAATTCCACTGTCCCAAAGTCTTCAGTGAAGGATCCTTACGCCGATGGATGTTGATGGTGGCCGTTTGTGGTTGAGGACAGCATTCGTCCCAGAGTCTCCCACCTCACCTTCACCTACACACCTCATTTCCCTTCCAATCCAGCTCACATCACCTCCTGTCCCTCTTCAGCTTCATGCTGAAGTTGTCTGGCTCGATGGGTGGGAGTGCGGACATGGGCGGGGCACTGGGGACCACCTGGCTCCGAGACCTCCTGGGCTGGTCTTGCTGGGTCCAGGAAGAACTCGTCTTCCGGAAGCGCTGTACACACCTGCTGTAGTCGGCCTCTGACCTGCCGTACAACACAGTACAGTGACACAGGGGGATTCGCCTTACTGCTTTAAATGAATTATAAGAATCTGTTATCAGGGTGTTTTTGGATAATATCTGTATCCCTGTGTGCTGATGACCAACATTTAAGACCTCAGTGGATTGGTGGTACGCTTCTCACTGCAATGAGAACCAATAAAAGAAAGGACTGAATATGAATAAATAGGAGAAAAGAACTAAAGAGGGACATTCACTTTCTCCTCTGGTGAAGGTCTGGAGCACCACTAAACTTGAGATTCTGGTTCTCTGCCACCAAACTGCTCTGCACTGGACGTATGGCCTGATTTTCTGGGGGCGGGGCTTGAAGAGGAGGTAACGCTTCTGCCTGGAGAAAGACAGTTATGTCAGAGAGGAGAGAATCCGGTCCTGGAGATTCCTTTCATCAGTGCTGTTCCTTATCCATCTGGAGCTCTGCAGATCTTTCACCTGTCTGTTTTGCTCTGGACCACAGGCCTGGAGGGGCTGGCAAACAGGGGCATCATTTGGCAGGGTGGAGGTTTTAACATTCCACTGAAGTTCATGTTGCACCTGTAAGAAAACAAACATTTCCTTGTCCACGGTCCTCTCTCCCAACGCAGCCACTGTCTCTCTTCCCATCTCCACCATCCTTCCTTTAAGCCTCCTTCCTCAGCTCACCTTGGACGCACCTCCGCGGTGGAAGCCACAGTGGTGGATGACCGGCAGGTGGGGACGGGTGTAGCACGGCTCCTGAAGAACAATAAACACACTGATCTTCTGACTTCCCCCATAACTCTGCTCTGATCAGATGACTGGAAGCACAGAAATCAGGATAACATGGTTTGGAGCAGTTTTTTATGTGACGTCAGTCCGATGAGGCCTGGACAGGGGATACGTACAAGTAGATCAGGGCATCTGCAGTCAAGAGCGATTACTGGCAATGGGAGCTGATGGTGGGTGCAGTGGTGGCCGAGGGACAGGCCTGAGCAGATGCTGTTCCTGTTCAGGGAGGTAGAGACGATCCTGCAGACAGGACGCAAGATCCGATCAAAACCTGCACACAAAAACCTTAAACATGCGTGGCCCTGACAGCTGCAACATTTCAAACCTCTCTAGATCTTTAAGTCCACGGAGCATCCGAGAGTTCTCAAGCGAGAGGAGCTCCCCCTGCTGTCTGGAGGACTCGATGCTGTTGAGCAGCTCCACCTTGTCCTGTCTGCAGAGTGCAGCATAAGTGGACCTTTGACAGCTAGTCTATAGGTTAAACTGACTGATATGATGCCAAATGAGAAAATATGCAATATTCCACCACATTCTGAAAAGAAGTCATTTAAAATCATTGGCATACTCACTGCAGCCGGTCATTCTCACACTTGAGCTCCTGAACAAGGCTTCTCAGACTGACAAGGGAGGATGAGGATCCGGATCTCACAGGGTCCATCTCAGCCTTCATGAATGACTCACTATTGGCATCTACACGTGTGGCAAAACAATGCAAGAAACTCCATCTTATTCTATGTCAAGGACAGGAATGAGTGTATTTTGTCTCAAGCAGCACACCGAGAGCACAAAAAAAACAAAACAAAACAAAAGTATACAACCAGCATTGTGAGGCAAAATAAGCTTCTTGATGTTCCCTTCAGACAAGGAGAGGTGTCGGCGGAGTAATGTGTTTTCCCGGCGCAATAAGCTGATCTCTCTCTGCAGGCTGGTCACCAGCTTCTCCCGCAGCTCCTGGCGACAAAACATCACACGCCTTTTCAGTGGTAAAACCCACAGTGGCAACAGACACAAATCAAATACTCGTGGGAAAAAGGCGCATGATTTGTCACCTGTTTGGCCATGGGCCTGTTTTTGATTCTCTTGGCCCTGCTTGAATAGCGCAGTGTGTTCATGGTCTCCTGGAAGTTGGCTGCAGTTGGTGACACACACGCAATCTGGGAAAGACAAGCCACAGCTATTTTTGTACGTTTAGAAAGATTAGCTCTGTCAACATTTTCAAGAGGATGAGTCTAACAACCATGAGAGTGATGCCTGAACCACCCAGTGAGTCAGAAAGAAGCTTGGTGAGCTTGCTGTCACGGTAGGGAATGTGTCCACTTCTCCTCTTAGTGTCCACCAGGGCTGAGATGCATTTCCCTGTGTAGAGAGGAGGGATGAAACCCCCAGGAACACAGGGAAGGGCACAAGAATGTTAAGGAACCTGTGTGAGGATCTACAGGATCATGTCCCGAGTTATAAAGGATCATATCCTGGGATCTAGAGGAGTCTGCAGTTTCCACTGGAAACACCAACACCCACCAAGAGTAAGGAGACTGCGGTTGATGTTGCCTGTCTCCTCCAGGAGTACATTTGAAGAGCTCGCATCCTTCACTTTTTCACTTCCCGCCAGGTCTACAATGCACAGTTTCCCCTGGATGGCTGCACCTCCACCCATACCAGCCTGCAAGACAAACATAGGAAGAAATACTTGAGACAGAACTAAAGAGGGTCTTTCTGGCAGGTGAAGGAATCTAGATGGATGCCTCAGGAAACACTGTTCTGGTCTCACCGGTTCCCCTTTGATGTACAGGGTCAAGATGCAGTGGCTGCGACTGGAGTGCTCATTCTGGGGCTGAGAGGCGGTATGTCTGTTCTGCATACCTGAGACCAGGAAACATGGGGAAGCAGGTGAGTGCAAGAAGACAACAAGACAGTTCCCAAGTGGCACAATCCAATAATAACCTGGGTATTCTGTCCATACCTCCTTCCAGGAGCTTCAGGAAGTCGTCCAAACTACAGAATTCCACTATTGACACGTTCTTCACATAGAAGCCATGGGTCTGGCTCCCACAGACTGACAGCGAGTACGACAGCCAGGGGTTGAGAAGATCGCGAACCTGCAAGGACAGGGTTACTTTGACGACAAAAAACAACAGGCTAACTATGAGTAATGTCAACGTTCTCCACTTACAGCAGCTCCTCTACAATGTGTTTGTGGAGGACCAGGATAGTTAGTTACCTGTTCGTTATAGATCTCCAGGTATGAGACCCAAAAGGAGAACTCCTCCTCCATAGAGTGAGTTTGGTCAAGGAGATATGATAGAGATCTTTGCAACAAGCCATACATGCGGGAGTCCTGTTGGCCTCCTAGGAACTACAGGCAAGGAGGTGTTTGCAAATGTATTACATTTCTTGCTACTGTATTTCTAACCATAACTGCTCTGGAAGAATAAAACTACTACACTGTGACCCAAAATTACACAAGAGACCCAGCATATCAGTATATAATGGTCTTGCTATTGATGTCAATTGGTTCATAAATAACATAAAAATCTCTACTAATAAATCCATGTTAACAGTGCTGTAGAACAGCATAAAGGGATCTTACCAGCGAGTGGGGTCCTGTGATGGTGTAGGACTTCCCAGAGCCCGTCTGCCCGAAAGCAAATACTGTGCACGCATACCTGCCATACACAACACATTACGCCCTCATCCTGCAGGGCACCTAGACATCTGTCTCCACGGAAGTTTTTTTACTGCCGCCGCTTACCCTTTGATGGCCATTTCGATCAGCCGCTTCACTCCACACTCCTCAAATACGTCCTGCTGGGAGCTCTGTGGCCCCAAGACCACATCAAATGCAAAGGCCCTCTCGTGGCCCTCGTGACACACCTGAGCGGGGGGTCGAGAGAGCGAGGGACAGATAGAAAGCTGGAAACATCGTATGCAATCGCTGCCCGTTGCTGTGATAAACGACTCCTTGGAAAGGTGTCTGAGCAAAATGAATGGTCGTACCAGCAGGTGCCGCTGGTCTGGACAGAAAATGGTTCCATTCTCCCCCCTGGTGCGCTCGTCTTCACTCTGAGGCCTCACCCTGCAGTGTATGGTGGGGGTGCACAGAGAGTGGCCTCTGAACTCCACTGAAATCCCACATCCAAAATCACACATATCAGGCGGAGGAAAATGTAAATAAAAAGCTTTGGCTGGTTTATTTTTAATAATTCACTAAAACTGCTCAGTTTTGTGTGTGTGTGTGTGTGGGTGTGTGTATACACACAGTATCTACACAGTGCGAATGTGTGTTTTTCGTGTGTGAGTGTGAAGTATGCTGAAATGCACCTGACAGCCACAATAACATTAGTCTCTTCTTGTGCCCCCATCTTTTCCAGCTTCTCGCTGTGAGGGAATTCTGGGAAGAACAAGAGACCACGACTGAGTTACACACGAGCAACCAGGAGAATCAAAGCCATCGGTGGAGAAGCTGTGTGTCAAATATCATTCGGCCGACCTCTTTTAACGTTAAATATTGCAGTAGCAGAACGTCGTCCTGTTGGTTGGGCGTCCAGATGGAGAGGAAAGCAATCTCAATAATCTCAACCAGGAATGAGTTCAAAATGACCACGATTAGGTTGTTCCATATCATACACTTTTATCAAAAACACCTTGTTATTTGATTCTTTATACTGGAAGATAATTTAGTGGCGCCATTACAGGTACGTGACTTTTCCAAGAGTACTGCAGCAGTAGCAAGGAGTAGAAATTTGACCGATCAACCTTCAGGTTACAATTCCACCTCCTTAACCTTTACATTACTTGCTACAGCGACTACCTGTTTTCACGATGCCTTCAAAAAGAGCAGAGGATGGAAGTGAGCAGCAGAACAACACAAACAGGATCTAAAATAAAAGGAGCAGGAAGGTACCTGAATATTTCAGGCTGGAGAAGCTCTCTGTGTCATTCATACGTCAGGAAGCCGATGGTTCTCCAGACGGTCCTCTTGTCACATTTCCACCCTCACGCACACAACATGTCTGCCAGGTATTTTGCTCCTGCTTTATTAGTCTTGACCACTTCATGATCCAACAATGACCCCCCCCCAAACACTGGGGGAGGTCAACAGGGAGCTGGAGCTCTTAACCCTATCAGTGCTGAGCACCACGACCACACCCAGTTCCCCGGTTACAAATGTGTGCATTGAATCCTGCTGATTCTGTATGTTTGCAATATTAACTTTAGCATTTCAGATGGATAAACCAAAGAAACGAGGCACCTCCTGAATATGTACCAGGGTGAAGTGCATGTCCACCTGAGCAACTTAAGCATCACCTGTATGGAACAAACTGGACAAAGTGTCCTACATCCTCGGGAACTGCAGACGGACATGATATGTCGGTCTCTCATCACACTTGGTCACCAAATGCCAAAAATAAAAAAAAAACTAGTGTCCCTCAAGTGAACTTTAATATTACACTGGTACAGCATCACTCCGATATCCATATGCAGTTAAACAGAGTCATAAACCTAACAACTACAGTTCTTCTCAGTGTTTTCATGGCATCTCAATCATTCGCTGGAAGAGTTAACAGGTAGAATGCAGTTCACCCCCCTCGGGCTACAGTTGGTATTATACCGCAGTAAAAGCTTACTATATAACTTATTAACACCACTTGCACCGTAGGACCGCATTCCAATGGACACAGTGAGGCCAATACCAATACAGCTGAAACCACCTTTATTAATGACAGAAAAATAAACACAGCTAAAATCACAATGTGTGGTTATTTTTCACATGTAACATTCCTAAGAGGGGAGAAAGAGTTACTTTGTGAATAAAGCTGGAACTGGGCAGGACCTCACTTGACATTTCAATCTGACCACTGATTTGAGCTGAAAATAGATGGTCTTTATTGTGATCGTGAATAGAAAAATCATTTTTTCCCTACAAAGCATGACAGTTTATGGCAGATTAATACACTTCAGGAGACCAAAGTGAGTGGGATTCAATCAGGATTCTATTCCTTGCAACTTTCTTTCTTTCTTTCTACATTCCCCAATATGATAAATGAAATATTTTATACTGGCAATTGTGCACATTGGCAACGGCTGTAACACGTTGCTTATAATTATTAACCATAATATGACAATAGGAGTAAAAAGGAAGGGGGACCAGCGATCGTGCCTTTATTTAGTGTGTTAATGCTGGTGCAGAAAACTGGGACTATTTCTTTACTCGCAAATCACATATGTCAACTAGAACAGACGTAACACGTCCTGTCCCTGTCAGTCCAGGGGAGGAACTCGAATGTGTCCACTGCTGTGGACTGAGCTCCATGTGTGTGAGCCACACAACCTGCAGCAGTGGCCAAATCAAAGCGGCTCATTCCTCGCCCTTGTTGAGTTAGCTAGTCAGGAGATGTTTGTTCCTTCTGAAAAAACGGGGATTCATTCGTTCATTTATTCATTCATTCATTATGACAAACCACTCATCTAATACAGGATACTGCGATCCTGTATTAGATGAGTGGTTTGTCACTCATCTAAGGTCTAGATCACATCGCAGAAAAACGAGTCGTGTGGCAGGATATGTTCTGGGTTGGACCTCAGTCTCTCACACATCGAGAACGTTAAGATTTAGCCTGAATTTGACAAGACTAATTTTGACTAAATTTCAACAACAATTTATCCAGCCGTTTCTTTACTGCACTTTAGAAGGCAACCTAACAGATCAGTGCTACTTTACAGTACTGCCACCATCTATATCCTCCTGAAAGCAATGAATGCAAGTACCTCTCTTAAGGTACTACAACAGGTCCCCATATGCATCTTGACCCGGTGGGATTCTGCTTAGAGACCTGCAGCAGTGGTGTGTCGCCTCTGTGGCACCTGCTGTCCCTGTGTCCAGGTCCTGCTCAACAGGAAGAGTCAGTACTGCTGTATGTGGCTTCATGAGTGTTTTATTAACACATTTTCATAACTGGGTCCATCATCTGCAGTTGCTTGGTTTTCAATGACTTCCCCCAGACTAGTAGAGCCTGCATCAGACCCTCCGGTTTGGTAGCTGTTCCCTGCTTGAGCGTCGCTGCTACAAGATGCTCCTCCATCTGACCCGGCTGTCATGTGGTGTTCTGGGACGCTGGTCAGAATGGAGGAGAGCGGCCGCCTGGGAGTGGTGCCCTCCTGCCAGGGTTCTGTGGAGCCCACTGCTCCAGGAGAGCTTAAGGGGGTGTGCTTCCTGTGGCTGGGCTTCCTCATGATCACCTCTGACTGCATGCCAGCAGCTGCCTGCTCCCACATGCTGACCCGTGCGCCCAGCTTCCTGCGTGGGGGTTTGGTGATGCTGTCCCCTCGGCCCCTAGAGCGGCTGCCCTCCTCCCGCTGTCTCTGCAGGCTGCCCAAACGCCGCAGCATCGCCTGGACGGGACCCTCTGAGCTGGGCTCTGCCTTTGCAGAGCGTCCGGGCCTATTCACGGTCACATAAACTGTGGTTATCTTGTCCGCACCCGTGTCAGAGGTCACAGGGTTTGAAGAGGCCTGTTGGGCATGTCGTCGGGTGCTGGACAGGGTCCGCGGTCTCCCCCCTGGCGTGGAAACGCTGGTACGAGAGGAAGCAGAAGCAGATTGCTCTGTGTCCTGGTGTCTCGATTCCCCATCCTCCCCTGCTTCCTCCTTCGCTTTATCTCTCCCCTCTGGCGTCTCCCCATCCCCCTCCAGCTCGCTCTCTCCCCGCGAGGAGAGCATGAGGACCCCCCAGGGAGATTTCGACTTACGCCCCGCACCGAGTGCCTCTTGGGCGGAGCCCCGGCGCTCCTTGGGAGTGAACTTGGTCCCCTCGGCGAAGGAGACGGAGGGCCGCTTGGCCTTAGCGATGCTGGACGTGCGCGGGATGGAGAAGGCCAGAGCCATGTCCTCACTGCTGAACCCAGAGGGGTCTGGGAACATGTTGCACTTGGAGCTCATTTCCTGGAACTCGCCCCCTGCCACTGCAGATATGTCTGGGCGGGAAAAGGAAACACAAATCAGGGCTGAGCAACAAATACAAACACAAAGACGATGCATCAGCACAGGTCTGAGGTCAGATTAAGTTGAATTACTAGGCTGGGGGTTGGAAATTTGGTTCAAAGGACAAAGCAGTGTGTGTTAAAGGGCAAATGCAGCTCAGAAAGGTGGCACAACCAGGGAGCAACGAGGGGGCTGGGGTGGCTCAATACCTTCCCTGGGGGGGACGCAGTAGAGCGCTTCCCCTTCGTCGCTTTCGAAGGACGAGTTGTCCGACACCCAGCCGGATGACGGCGGCTCGATGAAGCTGTGATTGAAGGTCAACTCAGGGTCATGGTGCGAAACTGGACAGAGAACAGAGGACCACTTTCAGTCTGCAAGCCCCTCAACCACCACCCGGATGTGTAACCCAAAACCCATCAGCAATTTAGAAGACTCTCCCCCTAAAAATACAGTCCTAATATTCAGTTGTCTCCGTGCAACCCGAGAGCCAAGCGTGATATTTATGTTCATTATAGTTCTATATGAATAGATAACAGCTAATTGTACTGGGTGGCGCAGTGGTTAGGGTTGCTGCCCCCCCAATGTAATACCTTGATTAAGATAACCTAGTAAAAATTACTCAGCTGTTCAAATGGTTAAATGTATGTAAGTAGCTCAACATTGTAACTGTGAGCTAAATAAATAAATGTAGATATAACATCAACATGGGTATTTATATGGCAGCAACCAATCAGAATGCGACTCACATACCTCACTGTCAGGTAATGTTAGTGTGTGTGTGTGTGTGTGTGATATGATTTCACACAACATGAAAGGGAGCTGAGTTCTCTGAGTTCTATGTAAAGAAGGTTGGTCAGCAGTAACTGAGTTTACTGTAGATGTTATGCAGCATATGGTCATGTTCTGGTCATGGGAGTGAGTCTGACCTGTGACACGGGGCAGCCCAGAGGACCACAGGGATAGACAGGGCATTGTGGAGCTCACGTTGGCCAAGACGCTGTAGACGTGGTGCTTCATCTGGACCGCCTTCCCTCCGTCACCCACCGCCACCCTGTCAGCAACGACATCACCCGGTTTTCACTTCGGCATCCTATAAAGGCCACTTTCTGCATCAGAAGCATCCCCCTTCGGTGAGGGGGGGTGTGGCTACCACACATTTCATGGGGACGCAGGTGTTGGGGTGAAGGGTCAGGGGACGAGGGGTGCAGACCTGTCCTTCTCATCGATGGGCCTCTTGGCACAGCAGCAGCAACAGCAGATCAGCACCAGCAGCACCAGCAGGACAGGGACAAGGAGGCTTGTGATGAGGGCACTCCAACTGCCTACACGCACACACACACACACACACACACACACACACACACACACACACAGAATCCAAGTCAATTCAAGGTATTTCCCTACAGCACCCATCCTAGCAGGTGGGCAGCTGCTGTTGTAGCCCATCCCTTTCATGCCCATGGCCCTTACTGTAGTTACACTCTCCAGTGACAGGGTGGCAGGTGTGTTCCCCACAGGCGCAGGCAGATGAGCAGTTTGCCCCGTAAAAGTGAGCCGGACAGGAACTGTTACAGCTTCAGCAGGAACCACAGGGTGACACATTGGCAGGGATCACAGGCATGGAGGAGGGTCATAACATTGGCTCACGGTGATTTTTACGACACCCTCACCTCTCGCCCTGAAAGCCGGGCTGACACAAACAGCTTCCCGTCACAGAGTCACACTCGCCATGAAAACAGGGGCCGCACAGGAAGCGGCAGCCATCTCCGTAAGTCCCGTTTGCGCAGATGCGCTCGCACCTGCGGTTTGGACAGACGGGTGACTGTCTTCAAACACGGGACCAGACAGCTTTTTCACACCAAGGTGGTGCGTGTTTTACAGAAGAAAATGTCTTCACAGCACAAAGAAAAGATTCCTTATATATAGCAAGCCCTTGGTATCTGAACTCTATATCCGGATTTTTGCCGTCTCAGCTTTGGAAATACAGTACTGTGCAAAAGTCTTAGGCACCTGTGAGAAAAATGCTATAAAGCAAGGATGGTTCCAAAAATAATGCCATGAATACTTATTAATCAATAAACCTTCTAAAAAGTGCAGTAGACAAAAAAAACCTCAGTCAAATCAATATTTGGTGGGACCACCCTTTGCCTTTAAAACAGCATCAATTCTCTTTTGCAAACTTGCATGCAGTTTAAGGTAGAGGTTGATAGGTTCTTCCAAACATTTTGAGGAACTGGCCACAGTTCTTCTGCAGACTTGGACTGTCTCTGCATGTCCTCCCAGACTGACTTGATCATGTTGAGATCAGGGTTCTGTGGGGACCATACCGTCTGTTGCAGGATTCCTTCTTTTTGCTCAAGATAGTTGTGTATGACTGAGATTGGGTGTTTGAGGTCATTCTCAGGCTGCACAATGAATTTGGGACCAATCAGAAACTTTCCTGAGTCTGTACATCTCAACAGACATTGAAGTTGCATGCCTAAGACTTTTGCACAGTACTGTATATCTGTACCCAAATGGAAATTTTAACACATTTTTTTCTGAAGCTTATTCATAATTTAAAAAATCGAAATGCAAATAAAAACCTCAACACGTTTTAAAAATTAGCAAATGAATACCATTCAGTGCACTGTAATAAAACTATACTGTATGTATTGTAATAAGCTGTATTGTTGGGAATTTATCTGAAGCCAGAAGCTGCAGCAGTGTTATCAGCTGTTTCCACCTGTTTCACTTTGTCCGGACACGTTTGTGCTGAGTCACCACATTTATGGCACATTTATTGTAATTTAAAAAAAACAAAACCTGTTTATTTAAATGCCAGTTGCTGTGTGAAACAAAGAGGCTACAGCAGGTTTCTTTGACACAAGTCTTAACTTCCTTTATTCCAACAGACTGCAGTGGGGCTGCGAACCCCGCCATGAGCCCTCTCACCTCCTGTGTGTAATGCAAGGACTGACACATGAAATGTGCTGTGCTGTACACACTGCACCGCGGTATAAACATTCACTTTAATGACAACATTATTGTTTATAGCGTCTATCATGCTGACATCATGGCTCGATGGTTATATAGGCGTTTACTGATGGGCTGAGTGCACATTATTTATTTATTTATTTATTTCCTCCATTTAAAATTATGGGAAACGGGCAACTAAAAAATTCGGTATCTGACACATTTTCCGGAACAAATTAGATTCTGAGGGATTACTGTTATCTTCAGCTTTTGCACCACCATGCCGCCTATCTCATCTTCAGGTACATGATTTTTTTTTTTAATACATCAAACACAATTAAAGTTTATTACAGGAAAAACTCCTTCGCTGCTCTGCTTGGCCCTACCTTGGTCCAGTCCAGCCTGGGTCACAGCTTGAACACCGTCCCGTACCGTGGTCACAGGGTTCCGCATTTCTGCAGCGAGGACACACCTCCAGGCAGAGGTGCCCATGGTACCCAGGCAGGCAGGGCTGATCGCAACGTGTTCCGTTCCACCCCGGCTCACAGGCTGCACAGAAGCCATCCACCGCAGAACACGGCTGTCCTTCCTCACAGTGACCGCAGCTAAATACACGGGACAATCAGGGACAGTTTCCAGGTGATAAATGCAGGCACAGCTTGCAGCTCACAGCTGACTTACCGTTTCTCGCATCCGGCACCATAGTAACCGGCACTGCAGGGCTCATTGCAAACAGGGCCTTTGAACCCAGGGTGACAGATACACTCCCCTGTGCTCATGTCGCACTGGCTGTGGTTCCGGTTGCAGTGGCAGGAGTTTTCACACTGCAGTCCCCACTGGTCGTGCTGGCACTTGCAGATGCCTGAGGACTGGGTGCAGGGCGAGTTGTTGCAGTTGCAGGGGAGCGTGCACCTGGGCCCCCAGTATTGAGGCGCACACAAGCAGGTGCCGGTGTTGGGGTCGCATGTGGACTTGCCGGCATTGCAGGGACACGGCCTGCTGCACGTGGGCGTCCACCAGCCCTCGTCACAGGTGCAGTTCCCATGTTCGGGGTCGCAGCGGCCGTGGCGGCTGCACCGGCAGGCATTTTGGCAGAGCTTGCCCCAGCGGTTGGGCAAGCAGGTGCACTTGCCCGTCTCCGGGTGACATCGCCCATGGGGGTGACATTGGCACAGCTCATGGCAGTCAGGGCCCCAGAACTCTGGAGGGCACGCTGAATGACAAGGAGACAAGGAGACACCAGATGAACCAGGAGGCTCTTTACAGGTTCGAATCCAACTCGGTCTGTGTAGCGTTTGTATGTGTTTGGGTGCATCTCACAGTCCACAGACACGTGTTTCAGGTGAATTGATGACTAAATTCCTCTAAGTGTATGTGTGTTATAAACCTTTGCTGTGAGACTGGATAGATACAGGTAAGTAGTTCAGTGGAGTGTACCTGGTACTGAAACTCACTTTGGATGAAAATGTCAGCTAAACATTAATGAAATATAATAAATGCAAATGAACATCTGCATCACATTTCATCTGAAATGCAGAGATATGGAAGAAGGACTTAGTTTGTTCAATCTTCTACCCAAAAGAAAACAAATGCGGCTTTTCAAAACAAAAAATGACAAAAAGCTAAGACAAAAAGCATTGAAGGTCCAATTAACCTTTATTTGTTGGGAATGTTGGCACAACCGCGAGGTGGTCAGTTCAAGGCCAAGGAGGGACCTGCCGTTGTACTCAAGATGTCCGAGACCGGCAGTTTCTGCGCAGTTACAGTGTAAAGTGCATTTTTTGGACACTAATTTTTGTTCACATTCGGTTGACAAGTTAGGAAATGTGGCACTGAATCCTTCCCCGAGTTGCGGGAGACTTTACTGTCACTGTCCTGCCCGTTTCCTCCCATACAAGTGTTTCCCAGGCTGTCCTGGTGCTGAAGGCAGTAGCCCATCATTAAAAAGTAAATAATGTAAATGAAGCCCATAAGAGAGGAAATCCATCAACAGTAATAACTGCTCACATCCCACCTTTGGACCTCCTGTGAAAGATACTGTGGATGACATTAACTACACGTGCTGTGGATTACCGTCGATTTCTCCTTCTGTATTTGGGATTTATCTTTTCTGCCAGATAGTAGTTATGAAAAGATAATAAAGAAAACATTCAGAGGAGTTTATAGAAACTCACGGGTCTTGCACCAGGCGCCGTAGAAGCCATGTTTGCAGCGGCACACACCCGGGTGGACGCAGATCTCATTGGGCTGGCAGGCTTCCTCTCCCTCACACACAGCTGCAAGAAGAGCAAGGGGGGGGGGTCGGCACTGAAACACACTGGTTCTGTAGTCCACGGGCTTCTTCTCAAGCTATTTCTACTTTGAGATTCAGGGCTACTCACGCTTAGTACATTCACTCCCTTCCTGCCTCCATCCAGAACAGCACACAAGAGTGGAAGGGTCCCTGAAGATCAGACAAGAGAGACCTGCTTCAGTGGAGCCACAGAGAACGACGGCAAAAGTATCTATCCTACCTTGGAACAAATAAAACCGAAGGGGGAGAAAAGCTGAAAAATGAAGAATAAGACGTACCTGTGATACAAGCAAACATTCTTCCCTTCCGGATCCAGCTTCTGACAGCAGGAAGGCAGGCAGCAGAACAGGAGCCCAAAACCTATGAGGTGACGGCTCATGTCGACTGGGCAGCGGAACCGGTTCCTAGACCCACTTCAAACCCAGACACCAAAGTGGGACAAACACCAAACAGATTCCTCCTGTCCCCGCAATCCGTCCGTCCACCCGCTCCGCGTCTGCCGGTCAGGCGGCACGTTCTCCGAACTCCCTGGGCTTCCCCCCAGAGTTTCCTGGGGAAGCGAAGGCCGCTTCCTGCCATTCAATCAGCCACTGACCTGTTTTAAGGCACGGCTGCACTGCAGAATGCTGGGAAGAGGCGAGGGGCATTGTTTAAAGGCGTGTGTGTACGAATGGAGGGGCACGCACATCCCCCCACCCCCCGAAAACCTGGTGCCAGGGGGCTGCCCATCCTGTGGATCTGAAGCGGGATGTGCTCCCAGGCCTCCTTCAGGAAAGCCCTGTTCAGCTAAAAGCATTACAATATAAACAGTGAAAATACTACAAACACAGGCCAGGGGGCTGAGACAGTCAAGGAGACCACCGAAACAATGACGCACTACAGTGTCTCTTTTTAGATATTTATTTTGGTTTAACACAGCGCTGGCAATTAAAAACCACTGTTACAAAAATAAAATTATTATACCGTAGAAGGACCTTTGGGTGTATTAGCAGCATACTGTGGAACAGGCTGAAAATGATATAAACATTTGAAAAGTGCCAATGTGGAGGTTTAGGGGTCGTTACTCTTTCTTCAAACTAAAACCTGGGGAAGGGCTGGTTTGGACAAAGTGTTTGTGAGGGCGGTCATTTCCCCTCGACGAAACGGCGCATCTTCTGAGTGGAGAAGCCCAGGTCAGACTTGCCCCCAGATGGTGCTCGAGAGCAGCTAAAAACACCCACAGTCCAGGGGACAACACATTTTAATGCCCTCCCTGCAATAAAGCAATAAACCGGTTCACAAAAAGACAAAATTCACTTGAAATAACACAGAAATCATATCTGAACGCTGACAGATAAACTTGTCCCACATCTTCTAAAGAAAAAAAAACACGTTAAAAAAAAACACAGGGAATGTTGTAAAAGATGCCTTAAAACCAGAGACGACTCAACTAAGTCAATGTAATTTTTTTTTTTTTTTAACTTAGTAGTACAATCACACAAATCACAAGGCATGCTGAGGATGTCAGCTGTATTAACACANATGTAATTTTTTTTTTTTTTAACTTAGTAGTACAATCACACAAATCACAAGGCATGCTGAGGATGTCAGCTGTATTAACACACCTTTCTGCAGTTATATCTTATAAAATTTACACACACACACACACACACACACACACACACACTTTAATTTCTTCAGTTATGTCTCGTACTGTTTTATATTTTTATATATAAATAATATATAGTGCCCTCCTGTGGTATAATAGAGGGGAAAACATCTTTGGTCAATTAATAAAAATGAAAACTTCACAATCCTATAATCTCAAGTGTGTTTAAAAATATCTGCTATGTCTCATATATGCCTGATGCATATAAAATAACACATTTTTCATTCTTATGAAAATTTTTGGCAAGTACTTAAGAAAATAGCATTCTTTTGAAAATATCCTTTAAACCCGAAGTGACGTTCACTTGTTCAGTTGCACACATCGGGTGCCCTGCTGTCACACTGACGGGAAGTGTGTGTGGAGGTGGTGGGCGGGGGCTATCTCAGGGGGTCTCCCGAGGGTCTGTCCCCTCCGTGGATTCCGTCTCGTCCGGGCTGACAATCTCCCACGCCGAGCCCATGTTCTGCTCGGTGGGACTCTGTCCAAGGCTGTAGCGGGTCAGGAAGCCAAACCTGGAGGGTGGAGGCGATGGAGCAGGAGATAAAAGCAGCGGTCAATGGTCACCGCTGAAGCCATGGAAACAACTTTTTCTTTTCGCATGTTTCATATTGAACTTTCAGGCTTATTTGAGGAGTTAAACTGTACAATAAATCTACTATAAAAAATTTCTGTCCGTGGTGCTTTAAATTTCTTTATGGAAATTACCTTCATAAAACCTGCCTGTTTTACAATGCAGGCATCACCAAACTGAGGTAATAGCTACAGAGGTGAACAAGCGCACACTGCAAATGTGAGGCTAGCAAACAGGACCATCGGTGCATGCTGGGGCAGGACACCACCACACACGGCTTTGGATGTGTTCATGCGAACTGGGAGGTGTGTGTTCCAGGGCGCTTTGCCACACGTACAGGTTTCTAATGCGGGACTCCGGTGGCCGGCTGTCGGGGAGGTCTTCTCCTCTACCCGCCTCCCTCTTCTCAAACAGAGGTCCCTTGTACTCGTCGTCACTGGAACATCAAGACGACACTTAAATGAAAAAGCCGGTTCTGTTTCAGCTCATCTGACTCCCACTCATCCATCAGGGGCAGATATTTGCTCGGGGTAAACAGCCCAGTAGATGGTGTGTTAATAAACGTCCAAGATGGTGAGAAAACCACTGCTGGGTAGTAAGTGACCGCTGGAAACAATGGAATGATTTAGCAGCTTCTCAGACTACAAGGAAAGGGTGTGTTGAGTTCTGGGTCTAATAATTCACTTTTAAGGTCTCTAATGTAATTATAGAGCTTCCTAGCAACTACAGAATTTTGGAATTCCTTATTTGGGAAACTGAATGGAAAAAAAAGTGTGGATGATGTCTAATAAATACTGTAGTGGTTAAAGAATTCTGGAAAAGTGTCCAATATTGACAGTTTTAAAAGAAACATGTTTCACTTCCCTTCAAAATAATGCCTAAATATTTTTTGTACCTGACTTAATTATTACAATAACAAGTTTTTATAAGAAAAACTGTCTGAAAGCAAGCTTATGCTTGAGCGTTTTAAAACTGATATGAATACTGATTTGCTGAATATTTTTAAATCTAAAAACAAGAAACCTTTTCTGTATTTACTTTGTTTAATCTGTTTGTATAACATGTGCTGCACAATATTTTTGTATCGTCATTTTAATAACAAAATTAAATAAATAAATATTTTTTACAAAAAAAAAAAAAAGAGGACTAGGCAGCACTGTGCTCACCTGCTACACTGGTCCTCTTGGATGCCCAGCATCTTGGCCTTTATGATTGTCCTCTGCTTCTTGATGGCCGAACGTACAGCATCCAGCAGGAAGCCGGGACACCTCTCATCGTTCAAGATCTCCCTGTGAGAGCAGCACACTGTCCAGTCCAGTCGAGGGCGGGGTGCCGCACCAGTGTGGGGTGCTGTAGAACACGACTCACCTTTGGTAGTAAGACAGCTCCTCCTGCAGCAGGAAGAGGTTTGCCTTGAGCTCATTCCTCTCAAAAATCATGTCCCGCACCTCCTGCCTAGTGAAGCAAGGGCGGTTTGGGTCACGCAGGTCGATGATCATCTTGTGTGTGAGGTCAATTTCCGATTTGGCTGAATTGTTCTGGAGGAAACGCAGAAGAAAGACAAACACTGTAGGTATTTTTGGATGAACGTTGGCCCTTCTGTAATTATCTATATTTGTAACCAACAGCAGTGCTTCAAGTGGTTTTTTAAGTTTTACTCTTTGGAGAACCAGGACTTTCTTTTGCACATAAGGCCTCAGTGCTCTTTTCTGCCCCGACCAACCAGATTCTCTGTCTGAACTGCTGTCCCAGCAAAATTCTGCTGTAGTTCAGGGCCATTATTCACAACAGCCCTTTTAGCTACATTTCATTACCCAGCGAGCACTAAATTACACCGCAAGTCGACTCATGCTGCTTTCCTATCGTTCATGTCCCTTTTATTAATAGTGCAAACCTCAGCAATACCTCCTCGCATATTTTATTCACTCCAGAAATTCAAGATGTAATACTTTAATTTAATTGGAGCTAAAGCACACAGCTGAAATGCCCATAAGGGAAGAACCGGTACTTGTTTTCCGCTTCAGACAGTAATCAACAGTAATATAAAAACATTAAATGGAATAAGACCCAAAAATAAAACACAGCATCAAAATGTTTTGTTTACGGGATCTCCGTGACTCCTCATTTGAACACAGCCAACAGACGGTATAAAAATGCTATAATATGACGACATTCCTTCCTGGAATCGCAGCAGTTCACCTTAAAGGGCCACAGTATAACAATAAGAAAGCGTCACACGCAGAGGTCTTACTTCGCTGGCCGCAGCCCTGGCGTTGGCCGCCTCCAGCTGGGTGCTCAGTCGCTGAATTTCCTTCAGCTTCTCCTGCAGGTCGACCTCCAGCTCCACCTTGCGCTCCACAGCGCTCTTCGCCTGCGCCTGCATGATGCTCTGCTTTTGCCGCAGCTCCGCGTTCATCTTCATGAAGCGCTCCAGTTGTTCCTGCAGCTGTGGACAGTGGATGTCGACAATCTGTCAGCAAAGGCGGGGGGGCGGTCCATTGAGGAATGAGGACTGATACACAACCTAAGAGGTTTCTGCACGCTGTACTGAGCACAGGAGGTACATGTTCAAAGGTCCAATGGGAAGAACTTCAGCTAAACACAAACCACACACAAAAGCAGCCCTAACCAACATAAAAAAGGGGGCAGCAGGTTGTGTAGCGATTAGAACCATCAGCTTACAATCCAAGAACCAGGGCCTGTATCCCACCTCCTGTTGTGATACCCTTGACCAAGGTACTCACCCTGAAATAATACGGTAAAAATTACCCACCTGTATAAAGGTGCAAATTACAGTTAACAGCTGAGAGTACAAACCCAACAATCTAAGCTGTTCTGACAAAAAGTGATAAAGGGACTATAAAAATAATTTTTAAAAAAATTAACTGACTAACATTATATCCGTTCCTTTTATTTCCAGCTGGCCACCCTGTGAGACAGAAACCACACGTTCACATTTACAGCTTCATCTTTCACGCGCCTGTATACTTTGCTCATTTTCGTGCAGAAAACCTGATATTAGTTCAGCAACAGGAACGCAGATGCCTGGGCTTGTTTTCTTCAATGTGCGGCTCATTTGCAGACTTCCCAGCAAACAGCCAGCCTCTCCACTTTCTGAAATTATAGCCCTGTCTGCCTTGCATATGAAACCACTGACTTGCGACAGTGACAGTGACAGAGAGTGACGGTGGCGCATTGCTGCCTGGGAGGGGGGGGGGGGGATTACCAAGGGTGGCCTGGCATTCACCGAGCCCACGCACACTGAGGAATGTCAAGGCTGAAAAAAGCAAACAGACTTTCACCCGGGGCAGATGTCCTGGAGGGCACAGTGGGTGTGTTTGCTGTGTGGTTGCAACGCTCCAGTGGAGCGGAATGTGGATCCTTACCGCCTCCACCTCTTTGGACGCATTGCTCAGCTCCTGGGATTTGGCCCGGATCTCGTCTCGTTGCTTGTCCACTATAGCCTTCAGCTTCAGCATCACCTCCCGCTCCTGCCGTTGAGCGCGGTCTGCCGAGAAGGGAGTCAGATCAGTATCTCACACACACACACACACACACACACACACACACACACACACACACACACACACACACACCCACACCCACAGATGGAGCAGCCCGTCAAACTGGTTGTTTCACACAAGTCCTGGCCTGTATTAAATTCAAAAACAACACAACTGCTATATATAAGTTTCCGTCTTATTTGGGTGTAGCTTTAAAGGAAAATGGACAAGTAAATAAATCCTTTTGTCTTTTCATTATCAACAAACATGAGGGCGAGATCATAGTGGTCCATGGCCTATCCTAGAAACACAGGTCCAAACTGTATGAGGCCCCAGGCATCACTGGGCATCTAGAAATTACAATTAACATTTTTAAAAAGCAAAATTGCTCACAGAATACTGTGCATAGTGTTATTGTTTAGAAATACTACACAGTACCATTTATCGATTTCAAAATGCCAAAGTTTTGCATTTTCACTGATGCCTTATCTCCATTTTACTGCCATTCAGCATCTCGGAATGGACTGTGGTTGAGAGCACAGACACAATTTAAGAGATAAAAATGTAAAAAATAAATAAATAAACAAACAAACAAACTTTAGTTGTGGGATTTTCCCTTGTCCAGCAGTGCTGCAGTCTTCCTCTCCCTTCAGCTAAATATACACTTTAAGCAGATGAATGCTTGATTATTCCTTTTCTAAATGTCTTTGGCCTGTCACCCTAACATTAATAACAGTACTAAATACCATAATAAATGTATTAGCACCTGACTTTCCAAAAGCCAATTCTACAAATTAAGCAGTCAATTTTCATTGGCCAATTTACCTGATAATTTACTGAGACAAAAGGTAGGGTCATTTGGGGTTAAGATGGAATGTCATTGACATTTATGTACATGTTTACCGTGACATAAAGGTAGTTTACACTGGAAAGGTCTGAAGGGTGATCACTGTCAAACTGTATAACTGACTACAGCAAATCAAAAATTGCTGTCCTGGTCAATATAAAAATAAATCAGTCACAATAATAAATCAAACAGGTGTCATGGTGACTCACAGCATCTACTGCACTTTTACTCCTTTTGACACCAGGTGAACTGATTTTTGTAGCAGACTGTTCACTGTGTGCTGGAAGCATCAAAGAACCTTTCCAGTCAGGGCTGGAGGAAAAAGTCAAATGTCCTAAGAATGTTCCAGAAGATGCGCGCTGCCGAGGCTGAAGAAGAAAAGAATCTGAAGCAACTCAATCCAGTGACAAAATCAGTTTTTGTTTTACTATCGTTTACTATGAAGCATTAAATTCCACACTGTTTTGGTGATAATATCTGAAGATCTGCACTTTGTAGCCCACAGCAGAAAAAAATGAAGTGTCTAGCAGAGAGAAAAAACATCCTTCTATGTTACATATTTCAAAGTTGTGATTTCCTGTGTTCCTGAATGTTCAACCACCAACATCACCAGACTGTGTAGACCTATTTTTTCCCCACTTTGGGTGCCATCTGTGTGTGCTGACCTTATTCACTCACTCACCTTCCTGAGAGGTGCTGTTCCTAAGTTGGTCCATCAGCTCCTGGTTCTGCTCCTGCAGCTGCAGCATCTGGGCCTCCAGCTCCTTCAGCCTCCTGTGCCACTTGTCCTCCTTCTGCTGAAAGTCCTGCAGGGATGAAGGAGTTGCTGTCACACTGACAACGTTTCACCCACAGCTTCATCCACTTAACGCTCACACTCCCTCATCTCACAGCTGTGCTCAGCCACGCAAACCATTACATTCCAACTGGAGATGGTGTGTTTGAGAAAAACAGACAACCAAAGGCACTAAAGCATCTCCACGTGTGGAATGTAACCTGACAGCATCTTGTTTGCAATGAACGTGTGACAGACACCGTGCTCTCACATATATCCTGCTGAGAGTGAAATCTTGGCATGTTCCTCATACTGCAGAAAACACCAAAATGGACATTGTGAGGTTATACATAGAAAATGCATGATAATTATGAGGTTGAAGTGTATTGTTTCCACTGTGTTGTGCAGTAAGACTTTACTAGTGGGGGAGGCTTTAGAGAAACACGTGCAAATGTTCTTTTTGTACAAGAAAACGGGGAAGAGAATCTCTTATTTCCCCCCAGGGGTGCAGATGACAATGGAAACGGTGTGAGACACATGCAGATATCATCAGAGGGCTGGAAGTGGACACTGAAACAAACAGAAAGCAAAAATGATACCTTACAGCTCAGGTAAATGCAGTGGCCTGTAAAGGAACATCAAATGAGACCCGATCAAAGCACATCGACATCTGAAGGAATGTTATGCAATATTCTGTTATATAATGAACCGTCTACATTTTGTTTAGGAACCAATACACGTGGTCACGGAGAAAATGGAGCAGAAACAACGCAACTGTGGCGCCACGCAGTTCGAACAAACGAGTTCTGGTGTGGCGAAGGAACAGCAAGAAAACCTGAGCGGTGTCTTTATTTTAAGCAGAATTTGCTTGTAAAATTTTTTCTTTTAAATTAATAAATTTAAAAAAAACACTTCGTTATGCGAAAAGGACGGTCCGGTCACGTGACCCCCACCCCCCTCTGAACTTGAGCGCAGATAGAGGAAAGAGCGAGACAGAGACCCCCAAAGGACTTTCCCTTTCGATGAGATTCAGTGAGTTTATGAGTGACTGTTATATAAATAACGTACTGGAATGAGTGCCACCTGTCAGACTGTAGTTTATAATTATTATTATTTTATAGGGAATTGTACTTATAGCTGAGAATGGCGCGTGCCAAATGCTAGTATCCCGATCATTATAATATAACTCATTGGTCAGAATAAGCAGTAGACTATTAGCTGACCAAACAGAGCCCACCTGTCATTGTTAACTAGTCCTGGTGACCTCGGGACTACTGATCATGACATTTTAGAGCCAGAACTACCTTGGTTTCCTTGGAGACGCTGTCATCGTCCGGCTCTTTAACCACTTTCTTCTTGTGCTGTTGAGTCTGGAGGGTCTCATAGGCTTTCAGGAGCTCTTCTTCCTTGGAGGTACCCTGGTTCCTGACCACAAAAACTTCCAGCAGTTCCAGAACCCGGACTATTTTGGGCACCAGGCCCACCACAGCGTCCTTGCCGAAGCTGTCGATGAGCTTCTCCACCTCGGCGCCGATCGCTTTGGCGATGTCGTACACGTCGTCCACGGTGAGGCTCGCGAAGGGTTTCTCCAAGGTGGACTCCATCTGCTCGAGCTCCCCCTTCTGCTCCATGTGCTGCTCAGAAGCGCCGATCGTCAGACCGAGAAGCGCAAGTGAAACCAACCGCTTCTGCTTCACATCTCATTCGAGTCCCAGAAGTAAGACGTGCGCCTCTTTTTGGACCCTAAGAAAGCACCACATGTATGCGACGTGAAAGCACCTGCAGAAGTGACTCAGTCCGAGGACTCCGTCTCCAGCTAATCTCCACCAGGTTCGAGCAGGCTTCGAGCAGTTGCACTCATATCCCTTTTTGCGGGAGATGAGTGCCTGCTCGTCCCCAGGAGGGTATTTTCCGTGATCGGAACCCCCCTTCACCACCGTCCAATGATGGTGGACCCGCTCGTGTTTTCGGCTGTAACGTAAGATGGAGGTGGAGCTCAAGCTGTCGTTGTTTGTCACGGCGTCGCTTCGAAGTAAAACATACAGCGTGGGGCGAAGACACGTGCGAATAAACGTTTCCCGTCATGCAATACTACATTAAGCGGTTTTAGTGGATAACGCGAGTTTAATTATAGATGTAAATCGGATTTGCAGTAAAAGGCACCGCTGGGATTCGAACCCAGGATCTCCTGTTTACTAGACAGGCGCTTTAACCAACTAAGCCACGGCGCCAGATAGAGAGCGCTGCCGCAGATTCTCTTTATGATATCAAAGTTACAATATTAAGATTGTAACTAGATTCTGCTTCCTGTTCTACATTTTATGTGGACTATAGTGAAACAGTATAATTTTGCAACACTTTTTAAAACTTAGCGATGGCATCGGGTCAACCAGCTTCCACACCGAGTCCTAAATCACACGACTTACAATGGTTTGAATGTGAAACAACTTTAGAAATCAGCGTTAAAAGGATACCGTTTAAAATGTTCTCTACGACTAAACGAAGCGTTTTATTACAAACCAAAGCTCGTGGTTACAGTGGGTGTTGGAGTAAAGTGTCTTAGAAACACGAGCTGGGACTTTGCATAAATAAATAGTCTGGTCTTGCAAGCAAATTTTCATTTTTGGAACCATTCTACAAAAGTTTAGCCCCCCCGACAACGATCTTCATCTGTCAGATCGTGTAAGTTAAGTTATTGGACCAACAGAAATGAGGCAATTAAGCTATTTTTTAAAAATCTTTATTTAAACCCAAACCACAGTGTCTACAGAATGCACAACACAGAGTGGATTGAATTATTGTGTAAAAAATACAAATTTCAATTTTACTGAAGGACAGCAGACCTTTTTCTATTCAACTCAGACTTCAGAGTTACTCAGACACATAACTAAAGAATGCAACTCAAAACCATTTACAGAATGTTTAGACCTGAAGCCACATATTACAGAAAGCTCATGCATCATAACCCATTTACGGGGAAGAGGAGGAAAAAAGAAAGCTGTGTTAAGAGCATCAATTTCCTTAAGCACAAAAACACCCACAGAGTTCTACAAAAGCTCTGACAGGCCACTTTGCTCATTTAACTTATGGACCCGACTCTACTCTGGGTCCCCAGTGCTCATCCATGTGAATCGAGAGCCACGCAGTGAGGTCTACAGCACTGCTTTTATGCATACATGTCTTCACGGTCAGCATTGTAGACCTCGCCCTCCTGCAGTGAAGCAAAGTTCAAGAAGTGCGAGGGCCGGTGAACCTCATGGTAGAACTCCTTCGGATTGGAGAGCTGCAGGTCATACTTCATATTTGGATCGTGGCGAACACCTGGGAGAAAAGAGATGGTGGAATAAATTTAATTCAAGGAGATACCCTTTTATGAAAAGAAAAAAAAAAAATCAAATATGGTACTTGATCAAATCCAGCAAAATTGGTGCGCTAATGAAACACACCAAGCCCCCTTACCCATGAAGTTATAGTTCCAGGACACTTGTGCAGGAACCATGAAGAATCCAAGGAAGCGATCAGACAGCAGCATCTGCACCCTCTCGTAATGAGACGGCAGGTAACCCTTGGGATTGTTGCCTTTGTCTGTGTTCTGCCTTCCCCACTCATATCCACTAGGAGTTAGCTTGTAAGCTGTTAGAGTGCATGAACCTGGAGTAAAACTGGAACAAAACACAAAATATGAATACACAGACTATTATATAAAAACTCATTCGTCAGATATTCAAGAAACAAGTGAGTATGCAAGCACCTGCATGTGATAATGATGGTCTTCTCTCCATCCCAGGATGGGTTGTCTGCCATAATCTTAGCATGTGTGGTAACATCCTGTGGGGAAAGCTGAGGTGACTCGTTGGGCTGTGTGTGGATCCAGCCAAGTGGCTCCATTTCCTGAGAGGGAACAGTAGGTCAGTGAGCTGAAGGTTTGTGGAAAATTCCTTTATGGACACTACCTGTATACCACAGATCACTGGCATCAAAGTCTTTTAATTCAAGGTTTAAAACATACAAAAATACCCAGAAACCCAACTAAGGCACAAATATAAGTTGAATTGTCACCTTGAGATACTCGTGCTGGGGCAGCTGGTTGGGAAGGTGAACGGTCTGGTGGGTTCCCCACTGAGGCACCATGACAATGCAGCGGATCTCCTTTACCTGAGGGTTATCCGGAGGGCTCGTTCCATACAGGTACCCGGCAATCTGCGAAAAGACATCCTGTTACCTTAACAGCTGAACATCCAGCAGCATTACTACTGTGGGAAATTTGAGTCAGGCTAAACAAAACACAAATGGGCCAAAAACCAAGAGTCAGACCTGTGCGCGAAGGTCAGAAATACAAATAAACTTCTTCAGTACGTTCTTGGGCAGGATGTAAGTGTATCCTGTCTCCTTGATGTCATCAGAAGACACATAGATGTGGTTTGTCCGCAGATGCAAGTTGGCAGCAGAAATGGCTCTGTAACGTAAAGAATGTAAATCAGTATAGCACTCAGAAGGGGGAAAAAAAAAGTTAACATTTCCATTTCTGCGTTTTTCAAAATGTAAGTGAAGCCGCTTTCCTCACCGCACTCTCCATTCTGTCTTGGACGAGAAAGTCTGCGTCTCGTAGTTACTGGTAGTGGAGGTGATGATCTCATCACCATGCTTGTTGACCGTGCGGGTCTGTGTGGCAGTCAGCTGGGACTGTTCTTTGGTCTGTTTCTCAATCTCAGCAATTTGCTGCCTTTGCTGGGATGGGGCAGAGATCTCCATCCCCAGAATGATGTCCCTGATTTCAGACTGGGTCAAGGATGCCACATTCACACTAAAGGGAAAAAAGAAAATTTGACAAATGAACCCTACAAAATTCCTTCATTGGGGAGAAAAAGAAAAAAAGGGGGAAAAAACAGCCCTTTCGTCAGTTCTGGTAAGTTCCATCACTTACTTGTTCTTCTTGCCATAATCGGCCAAGATGAGATCTTTGAGTTGTACTTCCACCTTGATCCATTCCTCGTCAGTGAGGGTGGGCCAGATGTGGTGGGGCTCTGTGATTGTGGTCTTGTCGGGCTTGAGAATTACCTTGGCCCGATCATTGTTCACATGGAGCGCTCTCAGGATCAAGATTAATCGAGAGAATGCCTAAGAACAGAAAAAAGAGGTTAGGAAAGCTAAATATTTAACTTAACTGTTTTGGACATTTCACCCAAAGTCATGTATTTCAAGTTATTAGGAGAAATTACAGTGTAGGAGGAGATAGTCTTCAGCCAGTCATCGTAGAGATTGAACAGGACCATCTGAGGCTCAGTAGCTTTCAAAATGAGATCTCCAAATTTCTCCACCTTCAGACAGGCCTGGAATGGCAACTGCAGCTCAGAGCCCTTGATGACAATGTTGGGAAAATCCAACAAGTGGACCTGAAAACCATAAAAAGAATGTTAATTATAGAATTCCCTCTTTGTACATTTGGATTAGTTTATCTGTCTATCAGTTGCTTTTCCTCAGTGCTTGCAGAAACTGGCAAAAATAAGACACTTCAGACTGTGGTCCCAATTCACCTCCAGGGGGTCCAGCATGCCTTTCCTGGTAACAATGATCTGCTTGGGCTGTTCTTCCACTGGCAAGGAGCGAATGAGGGCAGCAACTTCTTCGGCCGTCTTCCACTTCGCCAACTGTGTAGAAACATTCAAAGTAAGGGTACAAAAACAGCAAACACTATTATCACTCCTAAAAATTAGACACCTGAACAAATACAATTTTTTTAGAGGACCCAGACCTGTCCTAGACGTTTCTGCCCTGCCCACACAGAGGTGTGAATGATCTTCAGGAACAGCTGGCCAGTCCTTGGGTTGAAGATGAAAATGGCTCCATTGATGGGCTTTGTGGTCAAGTTGCCCTCAAAGGTCTGACAGGGAAATTGTACCATGAAAATAACCCACAGAATACAACTGTACTCATAACAAAATCATGTATAAATATGTAAAAACAACAAAGAAACTTTGGTGTGCAAGATAAAACAAAGTGTGTCCATAACATGCACCAAAGTTTGGGAGAGAGACGAGTACCTCCAAATGATATTGAAAAGTTTGCTAGTGTTTACCTTGTGGATAGTGACTCTGTACACATTGGTATCATCCACAAACCAGATGATCTGATTGGAAAAGAGTTCTCCGTAGTTCTGGGAGGACAGATATGGCTCTGTTGGCTCAGAGGAGTACAGTTGCAGGCCTTTTCGGATTCTCTCCCTGAGCACGTACAGGGCCGGATTGGCCTTCATGATCTTTGCCATTGCCTGCTGGATCAAGGGTTTGCTCCCAGGGAACCAGTTCCCATAAGCACTATGGACAAAAACAGCATTTCAGAGTTCATCACAGACAAACTAAAGGGACTGGATGCACTGATGAACTCCTGCCCTTTTGTTTATTTATAGAAACTCAGTGCCAATGTGACCTGCCAAACCAGCTCAATGTTAAGCTGAATTCAGACTGTGACAAGATACTTTGGCAAGACATTAAACCTACAGGACAAGCCAGTAGTTTCTGATAATTCCAGATTTCATGATTTCCAAAGGAATCAGACCGAGGCTGAGCACACTGACCTGTTTTAGCCACATACCCATATACCTAATATATAACTTATTATTACGTGATAATTTCACAAAGGGCTGCATAACAAAATAAGTGTGAATATAAGTTAATAATTTTCTACTAGAAAGACGTAATTTACCAAGGTTCAGCACTGACCTGTGCAAATTGTAGGCCAAGTCAATGGCAATCAATACACCAGTTGGGGAGGGGTAGATACTCATGTTGTCTGTGGTGTAGTCCAGGAACTTGGCCCTGGCATATCGCTCAATGTCATGAGAATCATAGTCACCCCATCTGAGCTGGATATCAATCCAGTACTTCTGGGTGGTAGTGCTGTCCATCACATCCCTAGAGAATAAGGAAGCACAAGATTTTGAACAAGTGATGGGCAAAGAAAAAAAAAGCTCAAAGATGCAACAAGAACCAGAGCTTAGATATTTCCAAGCCTCCGTTGACCTACTTTGAGTCTGCAAGCAGAGAAGGCCGTGAGACATTCCACTTGTAGGAAGCAAAGAGCAGAATGTCAGCACAGGAGGAATTCATCTTGTAGGACTTCCTGGGGTGGATCGTCTCCTTCTGTACAGTTTCAATCTCCAGTGCATCCAATTCCTGGTCAAACACCTGAAACGAGGTACAAAGAAGCTCACCAACAGACCAGAGAATAAATAATCTGTCCTCCTAAACAACTGAAAAAAAGAAATGACCACTTATGGAAAACAGAATGAGTGATATATACAGAATTCCTGTATTGGCACATACTTGACAGAGATCCATGACAATGCTCTCGTGAATCTTCTGCCACAAGTGAGCCCTGAAGATCTGAATTAGGGAAATCTTGAGGGTTGGGATCTTGCCATGCATGAAAATGCCAGTAAGATCCAGTTGCACCTGGAATCCCACGTACACCTGTAAAGACAGAAAAGCCATGAACTCAAAAACTGTTGGGCCAACATTAAAAACCATGTTCTAATCAGTTTATTGACTACTTACATTTGCCCTGTTAATTGTGGGTGACCACCACAGTGTGAACCGTCGGTTGGGAATCTGGTTCAGACCAGATCTCTGTGCATTAGTCAGTTTTTTCCACTTCATGGATTCCTCAAAACCACTGGCCTTCTCCCTATTTGAAGTACAGATAATGGTTTTAATAGTCTTTAAAAAAAAAAATTCACCCAAACTAAGCTTTAACACAGGATCTGTAATTGGAGTCTTTTACGGGAGCCTGTGGTTAGTGCACCAAGAATAAACACAAACACTGGCACCCAGATGCTCACCAGAACAGACCCTCCCAGGTGGGAAAATAGGTTCCCTTAAAGAGCGTGTGCTCCAGGATGCCTTCCACACCACCAAGCGCTTGGATCATGTCTGTACGGTAGTTGTTCAAGTTCCACAGCTTTCCATCATGTCTCTGGTGGGTCCACCAGAAGGGATTCTGCTTCAGAACCTGTGGAGATTTTTACACTTTAGTACACAAAGTATTAACACCTATAAAAATGCTACCAGTAAAAAAGTGCTTTGAGTAAGCGGGGGGTTATAGGTTGAACAGATTTATGCATACCTGGTACTGTTTGAAGTCAGTCCTGACTCGCCAGCCCTTGTCGTAGGCAAGTGTGTGCCGGTCTTTTTGGAAGAGTGTATTGATGCGTGGGATGCCCCTGTCCCAGGAGTCTTCCAAGTCCTCAAGGGTCAGCCGCCTGCAATGCAAACAGTTGCACACTCTTAACTTTATAAAATGACAGATTATTGTCGTGCAATGCACTTGCTACTTGTGTTTGTTCCCACATGGTGTTATAAAATATATACCTGTTCTGTGCAATAGCCTCCTGTCTTTTCAGGGCATACTCAGCCCAAACTCTCTGGGAGTCAATGAACTCACTCTCCCATGGCTGGATGTAGCGGTACAGATTGGGAATCAGCTGGTCTTCCTCATGGCTCATACCAGACCGGAAGTGTGTGATGCCCACATCTGTCTGCTTTGACCACCTGTTGAAAAGCACATTCATTAAAAAGGTACATTGGGTTCCACGTTCCACACCGACCTCCTCATTGTTTATTAACTGTCAAAGCACAAACGTCACACTTACCTCAGGTCTGACTGAGGAATGAGCACGTGTCCCATGGACAGCATGCCCAGTCCTCCCAGTTCTTTGGGGGTATAAAAGACGACAGGAGGGAAACGGCTAGGCATTTTGGAGTTCAGCCCGATCTTGATACGGGTCTGAATTTTGTTCTCGCACTTGACCAGCAGGTCTAACAGTTCCTGTGTATTGACCACAGCCTCACGGAAGTAGGTCATCAGACCAATGAGAGCAGTGTTCCACTTGTTCACAATCTGGAGAAAGAACAGAGGGTGTGAATGCAATGCTGTTACTGAAACCTGAAACTGATTGCAGAGTCATGACCATCTTGAGGGCAGAAATGCTGCACCTTGGTGAAGGTGGTAGACCCAGAGGCCATTAGGATCTGTCTGACTCTGTTGTGGAACCTTTGCATGGACTCGTCATCCACACGCAGGAAGCACTGAGCTGTCCTCTCCTTGGTCACCTGTAGTACAGAGATCAAACTTTAGCACAGCTGCCATCATACAACTTAAGTTATTTTAGTTTAGAAAGGTGGATAAGTCTCATCCTCAGCGATTAGAAATAATTTCCCCATGGAGACTCAACCCCCAGCATTACCTCATTTTGCAGGTTCCAGACGCCATCCTTATGGGTGAACTCCTCATAGCTGGTGCGGCACTTGGGTAGGATGCGGCACTCAAAGCCACACATGTTGAAGAGCAGGTTAGGATTGTCCTTGCTATAAACGGACACAAAGCTGTTTTCCCACTGCACTGTGGTTACAGAGCGTGGCAGCCGGTTCTTGATGTCCCAGAAGACAGCACGACCCCTGCACAGGAACAGCACAAGCTTAATTATTCTCACAGAATCATCTTCCAATTTTGCCCACATACTGGCAGGACAAACTCAAGACTTAAGAGTCGAGGAGAACTCACAGGTTGACATCATGTTTCATCAGCCTCATCCTTGCATCTCTGGGCCAGCACTTCTTGTTATTATAGCCCACAATATTCTCATTGTTGGGATCTGGGTGCTCAGTGAGGTACCTCTGGATCAAGTCCCTGGCCTCATCTGCAGAGAACCTGGAAGTGATTGCCGAGAAGGTTAACACAATCATACATAAATGCACTTTAAAGATCTTTGTAAAATATAAATTTGTCACATAAGAAAAGCAGTTAGACACAATTCTCCTTATTACAATATCTGTGGGGCATCTCACTCAACAATATGTTGCAAAGAGCAAGCTGCTTACGATATTTTCAGCGCAGGAACAAAATACCTACCTGAAGAAGATGTGAATGCGGTCAATGTATCTGCAGTACAGGCGAATGGGGTGGGCAGATTCTGTGGCAATGTCCTGGAAGCTCAGGAAGTCATTGGGCATCTGAGGGGGTCCAGCCATCTCGCTGGCCCGGTGGAGACCCAGAACCAGAAGGTCCATCACCAGGCCATAGTACTGCACAATGAACGAGGCAAACTGCAAGCCACGGATGATGCCGTACGAGTTGGTGTGGTTCATGTCCTGAACAAAATGAGAACAAAACAGATGTTAACACAGCTACTACTGACGTACTATACATAGGGGTACTAGACAGTAAATGAACCTCTTTAATTTAAGTAGCCTTTGCAAGAAGTTGGAATCCCACAACATTAAAAAGAGACTAGTGAAAATAATCAGAAACCCCACCTTGTAGTTGATGACCACGTTGTTCTTGGCAGTCATGTAATCGGCAATGTTGTGATCCACAATTAGACGCAGCAGCCTGTTCAACAATGTCAAGTCAATTTTCTCATACATCTTCTCATAGCGTGACTCGAGCATGACATTGCACTCTCCTTCCATAGTCTCCCACACATCTTGAAGGTTATTGATCCCTGCAATGAAAGGTATACCCAGTCAGACATGGTTTTAAATATCACTTCATATAATTCAGCAGCCACTCAAGTGCAGCAAATTTTTCTAATCTCTGATGCAAGAATAAAAGATGTAAAGATGTATAGCACTGTATTCAAACACTTGTCCCTAAAGGCCTTTAAGCCCCACCTTGGCACCATTTGTAGACGAGTAGTGGAGGCGGCTCTGTGTCAGCTGGTTTGATCCATGGCGGAAAGAGTCTGCGCTTGTCAGCTTCGTACCACAGATACTGATCCAAGTAGGCATCAGTGATCTTCTCCAGGGGTTCCACATCGTACACTGGGACCAGATGACTGTAGAGGTCCATGAATTCAATGCCCACCTAGAAGATAAAACATTTGTGCTTGGATTTTGAACAGAGAAGCACACACGTCTGTCATTCTATTTGATCTCCATGATTACCTCTTTGAAAGCTCTCTGGGTCAGGAGGTGACGCTTTATCCTGGACAGTGCCTCGTGAGGGTTGTCGTAGGCCTGCTCAATTAGACCCAGCTCTTCACGCTGTGACTGATTCAATCTGGACTTCACACTGAAACAGCAGTATACTTTAGGATAACAAAAAAAATCTGAACAGAAATCATTTATGTTTTAAAGGGGCATCTATGAGCTTTTACACATTACTTCAGGTCCAGCATCTTACTTTCCCTTTTAATTCAACATCTATTCCAAGACTTCATGGGAAAATCTGTGGGGGTTTACCTGTAGGCCTCCTTAAGCCTCTCCAGGGCCAGAATGAGCAATTTGGTGTCGTGTTTGTACGAGAGCGGTGGGAAGGGGATAGGTGAAAAGCGCCTGCTCTCCAGCCAGTGCACAGTAGTGGTATAGATGGCAACGGCCTCCTCTGCAGTGATGTATGGACCATCCTGGAGAGAAGAGGGGGAACCAATTTCAGCTCAGCTGAAGGCTTGGTCTAAACTCATTTCATCATGAAATTAAAATCCTTTTAGTCCAACAGTACTGAAACATTTACTAACCTTTAGGTAGTTGTGCTGCCTTTCTTGCTCAGCCTTCAGGTAGAGTCGGGTCAGACGACCCAGGTTCTTCTTGCACACTGTCTTGTCCACAGTGGCACCACGCCTGATTCGCTCCCGGTTGTAGTGGGCTGTGTTGGTCCACCAGTCAGCTTTGGCCTTCACGTACCGGAGGATCATGTTCTCAATTGGGGTGGGAAGGCCAGGAACCTAAAACAGAATTTAATTCTTCATTGTATTTCAACACTTGAGTTCATATGCTGTTCCAACACAGAACAAATGTTGTATCTGGTAATGGCTGGTAATAAGTTCCAGAGCATACTTTCAACATCCTTCTGCCTACCTTCCAGGGAATGTTAGCCTTCCAGCACCTCCAGGACTCGCTCAGGTGCTGAAGGATTGTCCTGGCCTTGTTCTGCTTGATCCCCTCAGGCATCATATCAAGTATGTCATGCATGACAGCAGCTCGCAATTCCAAGTCAAAGTGGGACTCCACTCGTTGCTTGGTGACAGTCTTGGCAACTCCCTTTGAATGACGACCTGAACAAACAACACTGATTATGATCTATATTTTCTAATGCTGATGAATCACAAGATTCTCACATGAAGATTTAGAAGTTCCTGCCAACTAATAACTTGGCAAACAAAGTTCTGACATGTCCCTGGTTTACAAAGCAATGAAAAATGTTCGTGTATTTAATTAATGACTTTATAGTCACACATTTATTATAAGCTTCACATAAGTACAGATGCATTCTTGAGTTACCTTCGAACTGCCTAGCCAACAGATTTCCCAGCCATCTCTCCAGCAAAGGAGTGATGCCTCTCATGAAGAAGAGCCAAACTCTCCACCCTGGTGCCCAGAACCCACATCCCGGTCCTTTGCCCACCGGACCCTGAGGAAACATCTCAGTAGCATCACCAACAATGTTCAGGATGACATCAGACATTCTGCTGCACTTTCAGAAAATATGAAAGGGTGACTCACGGTGTTGAAGCGATAGTAGATGAGATGCTTAAGGTCCTTGCACATTCGGATCTGTCGCATCAGCTTGTATTTGTACCTGTACATGCCTGTGAGCTGCCCCACATGGGCAAAGATGTACTGCAATCCATCAGCAAGCTAAATACAGAGGGGAGGGAGAAAGGATTCATATTAGCGTATTTTTAAAAAAATCATACAGGAAAAGCTGTGAAGTGACCTGCAGTATGAAAATGGGGTTAGAATAAAAATTTCTAAATGACACCCCACCTGGAAGGCATCAACATTTCCAAGTCTGTACTGCACATGACTGTCCACGACCAGCTTGCTGAGACGAAGAACCTCACGACACAAATGGAATGCATTGCCAAATCTCGACTTCTTGCGTTCCTGAAGTACAAAACAAACATGCATAACATTATCAGTTAAGAGCCTTTGTAAACATGCCAAAGATTGTGTTCTCAGGATACTGAAAAAATGGGGTCCTTTACCTTCGTGGTGAGGGTCTTGACAGGCTTCAGATTGAAGTTGTAGTCCAGATGCAAGTAGTTAAGGTTCTTTCTGTGGATGAGCAGGTTGAGCATGTTGTAGCCCTGACGGCACACCTGAAGGCCCACCTCCACCCAGTCCAGCTTTGTTGACTGGAAGAATTTTGTGGCCTTGAAAGAGCGAAACAAGTATCTGTGGGGAAAAACAAAACCCATTAAAATTAGATGAGCCATACTTTAAATGCAATTCGCCTGCTGTCAGCATTGTTATGAGCCTTATACAGCTGTGAAAATCAAAAATATATCTGCTTAAACAAACCTTTTCTTTTGAGCTTTTGGTGGTCTGTGTTTCAAGGCATTTAGGACATAATACTTGAGCAGCTTCTGGTAGGAGACACGCACTTTCACAGGTTGTCCAGCCGGGCAGTGCTCACGATACCTGGTACACGCAAAGAATGCATTCTTTCAAGCTACAGGGAAACAAACAATGTATAATGTACAAAGCAGATTTTTTTTTCTAAGATACAGCACCCACCAGTTCTTGATAAGTGGGACATCAATAGCTCGCCGGGTTCTTCCTGATCTCAGGTTGAAAGGACGAGGTGCCCAGAGAAGAGCAATCCCATTGGCTGTGTTGTCGGTGTAAAGTGGTGTGTCCTTCAGGAAGGGCTCCACATACTCTGGCAACTCAAACTCCTCATCATCATCAGGTAGGGGCTCCTGGCTCTGAAATAGGGCCAAGACATGGAAATGTTCAATACAGCTAGAATCTGAGCGTTTTGGAAGACTGAAAACAAATGCCTATAAGGAATACCAACAGTACAGACCAACTTGCTGCTTACCTTGACTGAATGCCTATGGGAGATTGGGTTTATTAGGGGATCAAAGTAGAACGCAGGCAAGTCAGGATCTTCTGTCTTGATGAAAACCACATTTGGTGTGTGGTACCTGCAGAGGTAAACCAAAGACACATGTATATTGATTTTATCTTTCACTACCTTCAACCTGTTTGTGTATCGGGCCACAGAAACTAACCATGTGAGGTGAACGTGGTGTGGCAAGTTGTTGTACAAGTAAGGGAATGCAATCTTGTACTCCGTCCTTATGGGCTGCCTGATGATGATCTTGTTGATGTCATTGAACTCATTCCAGTCTTCATCCCTGAAGAAAATTGAGAGAGTTAAACAGTGCCCCCAAAATTAATTTATTCATTCTGTAACTCTCAGACAACTTACGGAAATATTACATCTAAAAATAAACATTAAGGAACTTACTGCAGGTTGATGTCTCTCACAAGGGGTTCAAATTTGGGCCCTCCTGGGATGGCCATGTTGAGAGCCTTGGATGTGAAGAAGGCTTTCAAGTCAAACAAGTAGAAGTAGTTGCGATCCACCAGATCAGTGAGCAGCTGGTTAGCCAGGCGGTACAGAGTGGACATCATGGGTAGCGTGAACTGCCAGCGTCTGTATGTTGTTCCATTCACAAACCTAATGAGGAGAAAATACAAGCATATACCTTAAGGTGTGAAGGAGAGAAAAATGACATGAAATGAAATTTCCCTTTTCATCTCCTGTGACTCACTTTGTATTGTCTTTGAGTGGCTGGTGATCATACATCCATTCCACTACAGATGCATCCTCCTCAGGATCCAGCTCCATCTGGATGGCTTCCAGGGGCTCCACATCCAGGATGTTATCAGCATAGTCAAGTGGAGGCTCTTCATCATCAAACGGTGGGAACCTCATTCGCTTGAAGTGCCGCCTGTCTCGCTTCTCTCGACGCATCATGATCCACATGGAGCTAAAAATAAGTTTTTAAAATAGTCGACACTAATTGACCTTCATATTGAGGACAAAAGTCAATGACACCATCACAACCTCCAGTAACACTGCACAGGTACATGAATGCAGGTCTCACTGCAAAATACCCCTTACCCCCACTGGGCAATGTAAACTGGCTCGATGACCCATGGGATCTCATTGACGAAGGAAATGGCCCCAGTGATGTGGTAGAGCACTGGGACATCCCGAATCTGTTCCCAAGGCATGGGCATGTTCTCCAGCAGCTTCAGCACAGCATGAGGCATGTACTTCAGAGCGCTGGAAGCAAATGAAATAAGGTGTTTTTAGCACCCATGTCTCCACCAAACAAAACACTGAAATGAAATACTCATAATATAGTTTACAAGTTGATCAAACAATACACATTTTTGTACTCAACATATCTAGAAAAATCTAAAAGCATCTGGCACAGAAACAAAGACAATTATGCAAGAAATAAGACTATAATCAATAAAAAGCTTTAGCACATATGAACACTTTAGGCCAACGTGATGAAATTGCTTACCCAAGGTAAACCCTCTTGTCATGGCGAAACTTCCTGTTTGTCATGTCTCCATGATCTCTGATAATTTTGCGCACGTGCTCAGGTGGCATATCTTCCTTCTGAGCGTCCACAAAACCAAATTTTCGCTTCTCCGAGTAGCGCTTGGCCTGTAATTGCTGCCATTTGCGAGCTGCATGTTGTACAAAGAGAAGACAATCGAGACTGGCAAACAAATCCTTTGGTGGTGGCAACAATGTGGAATATTCTCCTGACTAACAACGGAGCACATCAGACAGCCCTTGAAGCATGTAAACTACTAACATTACCCATTAGAAATAATTCTATCCTTTTCCATTTAGGAAAAAAACTGACTTTTGAGTACATTTTTTCAAGATATCCCCATACTATTTCCTCCTTGCTCTTCTAATATTCTCTTGGAGGCCCTACATAAAATCCTAGCTATCAAGCACAATGAATCTCACTTTCTACAACCTGGCTAAACAGAGAAGTACATTCACCCACAAACAGATTGAGTTATGCTGTTTCGATTAAACTTTACCTGAGCTCATTTCTGCCAACAGGGATTAGGCTCTATAACAAGTCCTCGCTCTGTGAGTTGGTACTCATCTCCTGCTGCCTAACTGTAATTGAGCTCTATCAGTACTATAATCTGCACACGGTCTATTTCTTCACCCTTTTACACCAAGAGTAATATTCATTCCAATGTTATTAGAGTTCCCTTTCAGCCTCCTTCACTATCTGTATGTATGCTACTATAGCCTCTTAAAATTTACTTTGGGGGAAAGCAAGCTATCATCGACTTATCTATCAGCTTTCATGGCGCGTAAGACAGCAGCAGCAATTGTCCTTTCTCACCTTTCTCTTGGAGTTTCTCTTCCGACATGTAGTCAGGAACTGGAGCTGGAGGAGGGATGCCCGCTGGGGGGATACCTGCTGGGGGGATGCCTGCAGGTGGGATTCCTGCAGGTGGGATTCCTGCAGGTGGGATGCCGGTAGGAATCCCTCCAGGAATACCTGGGGGAATGCCTGGGGGAACGCCTCCAGGAACAGCCCCGGGAACGGGTCTGTAAGGGAAAGATGCGGCCATGGTGGCCTGTACCTGGTGACAGCAAAAGTAGCACACAGGATTAAATGAATTTTCACCTGTCCCTGACAAACACAGCATATTTAGTACGCATGTTTGCAAACAATAACCAGAATTCCCAGCCAGTGATCATATCTACAGTCCTGTTCATAAAATTATGAAAAAAATTAAGCATTACGGGAAAGAGCTTGCGTACTTGTTCAGCACACTGACCTGTACCCTGCGGTTACTGGTTCAAGGCCCAATCCTTCCACTGTTGCAGTACGCTTGATCGAGGCACTAACCCTGAACTGCCATAGTAAAATACGCTACTATAAAGGCTCAAATTCGGAATTAATGAAAAACAAGAGCGGGAACAACGAATGCCATTTATCTAAGCCACCTTAGCACAGCCGCGACGGCCAAAACCGAGTTTTTCATACTTTCCCTCCATAATGAACCAGACAACGGATGGCTACTAAGCTAACGTGCTAACCGAAAAATATTAACTACAGTCTCATTAAATGGACTATGAACCGGCATATCCTTTCATATAAAAGCACCGGGGAACAACCTGGCGGAATTGGACAAACCCAACATATACAGTCCTGGCAAGTTTACAGAATCAGCTACATTGGGGCCTTGTTACACCACAGGCCGAGAAAAATCCGCGCTACTCTTCACACTACGACTGCACCAAACCTGCCTGAAAACATCTCTCTTACGCCGCAGACTCACCTCCTAAACGACGGCGACGGGTTTATGCACGAAGATTCCCCGCAAGGTCACAAAAGCATGAGATATGACGGTACTGTCCCCGACCAACACGAGCGCTGCAGGTCGGCTCCTAGTGCGGAATGGCGGACAAAGTGGGTGAACGCACGATGTTCGTATTACGGCTGTATTCTCCAACGCAACATACGAAGTTCCCTCATTCGATTTTACTGTTGGCAACGAAAAATACGTAGGCGTATTACGCCAACGTAGAAAGGCCCCGGATGTTAAATATTGCCTTTCTTTAACGGCGGCAGAAGAAGGGGGCGCTGCGTCACGTTTCAATAAACCTTTGTTCAGCCAGGTTTGACAAACCTCAGATGTGTTCCTTCCTCATACAAAATAATATATATTTGATGTTTATAAAACGATTAGCTGCGAGAAAAGTAAATTATTGTTAAACAGATCTATAGAAATACGTGGGGATATCTCTTTATTGGATATGCGTGTACATCTGCATTTTCCATTTATACATACATACATACATACATTAATATATATATATATATGTGTGTGTGTGTGTGTGTATATATATATATATATATGCTTTTCTATATTGGTTAATATTATAATTTGTATTTTGTGTATTCATTTAACTTTTTTGTCTGTTTGTTTGTTTTACCGGACTGTAATTTTATATATTATGCTTAATTAATATGTAGTTGTATTTTGGAAGGTTTTGACATGTTATTACATGTTCATACTGACTATATTTAGTCTTGCTGGTTTTATATATTTGCATACTTATAATAAAGCATTAAAAATAATAATACTAAAAAAATTTAAATAGGCTTAACACAGAACAAAACACAAAAATTTAATGATTTTAATGTGTATTTGTGCATGAGTTATATAGGTTTGTAACCTCATAAACTGACCTCTCCTTTTTGACTCCCACTTCTGCAGCTCTAACTGATTAAGGTACTTTCTCCTTTTTTCAGAAAATACCCTGCTGCAAAAACAGGTAAAACTGGTGATCATACATCCATTCCACTACAGATGCATCCTTCTCAGGATCCAGCTCCATCTGGATGGCTTCCAGGGGCTCAGTATATATCAATATAGATTAATTTGTCAGCTAAATAATAACCCTATCAAACTCAATTATCTATTGAGTAATATGATGCTGAATCACATAATTTAGGGGCAAAAGTTGTGCTGGTAACAGTGGAGTCAATGCTTGAGAAGACTAGTCGGCTAGAAGGTTTTGACATGTCAGACTCAACTGTTTCTCTCAAATACCTCTGACTGTCAAAATGACCTGTTAACCAGTCTCTTCCTTCCAGGTGTGGGATAAGTGTGATACATCCACTTGACAAACGGTTCACTTTGCTTCACATAGCTGAAACTTTGGGCTGCCAGTCTAAAAAAAAGGAACTGTTTTGTTTAAAATTCATTAAAAATTTATTCCAAAACAGAACAATTGTTCGAGGCTCCAGACTACTGTGCTCAGAATAAACGGTTATCGAATATGGATGGATGTTTGGTTGAATGGGTGGATGAAATACAGTCTTCTTTTAATGGGGTCACTTCTTTTTTGTGTGTATGTGTGCATATGTATATATACACATGCATATATGTGTGGAGCATGTTTTTATTTAACCTTTTCAGAAATTATAACTTAAAAAAGGCTAAGAAGGAAGCTTTCTGTGCTGCCCCAAACAGCTGTAAACATCCAGAAAATAAAATTTTTGCATATTAACATTATGCATTTACATAATTTGACAATACCTGACCTTTGTATAGAGGAAAGAACTTATTTAGCAGCTTTGTCCATTTTGTATGCCCATTTTGATTTTATTTATCCATTTATCTACACTTATCTGCACTACTACACTTTTTACCTCAATTTATCCACATTATGTTATCTTTTCATTATTATTCCCTATATTTTTGTCATTTCCTTGACTTCTTCATCCTGTTCTATGCACCGTGGGCCCGAGAATCTTGTACAGCTGCTGTATAAGGAAACTCCACAATAAACGAGTCTTGACTCCTGATTCTTATGAATGGGGCGAAGACGGGAGAGCAGTTTCATGTCTAACCACTGGATGGCAGATGATGAGATCATTTAATTGAAGCACAAATCTGCACGAATCCTTTCACAGTGACAGATATTTTCATTACGTACCTCGCAGGCAGAGCTTTATTTCCTTCTATTGGACTTCAGAGAAATATACTGTATTTCACTTGACTGTCCTTTGTAGATACTCAAGATTATATGTGTTTTTTCAATTTAATGTGAATACAGTTGTTTTAAAAAACAAAGCATTTACTAAGAAACAATGGCAATTTAACTATTCATAAATATTATTATTCGAAATGGAATTACATAATAAGGTTCAGTAGCTGCGGCTGGGTTACTGTAGGTCATCATTAGATTTTTTTCACTGCCCTGTCTGTTTACGTCACCGCAACAACCCCGGTTAAACGTCAGTAAGCGAGACACAGTTACGCTAACCAACCGAACTACTTGTGCTCGAGCAAACGTTACGCACGTTTTTCTGCGTAACGACGTTCCCCTATATTATTGTTGCGATGGAAGTCGTTACGTAATTGTTTCAAGAATAAGACTCACGTTCTATTGTGGCTTTTAAAAGCCTTGCACGGAAACAGATAACTCCTACTCGTGTACATTTACCCAGTAACATAAGTGTGCATCTTACATTTTTAGCAATTAATAATAGCTTTTAATGAAAAAACGCGATATACGATACGGTAATTGTAGAGATTTGACCACCCGATTGGACTAACTATCGCAGCGGAAGGAGAAATTAGAAGACCCACGGCAATATATAAAAGGAGGAGCAAGGGGACTCGCTTTGTATTATGTGGCGGTGGGAGGCGGTGCTTTCGTTATGTGACAGTTAACGTGCACAACACGATGAGACAGTCAAGAAGCTATTTCCTGTTTAACAATAATCACAAAGGAGAAAAATCGCCCCCTTCACATTTTTTACAGGTGGAACTTATTTATGACCAGTTCTGTGCAACCGTATGACTGACTGGAAAGAAAAGGGACGGGTTAGCTAAGCTAGCTAAAGCTGCAAGGTACCCAAGAAGAGGTGTCCGCCGGTGTGGATCAAAGGTGCTCCTTCGTGTCGCCGGAGAAGAAATGATGGTATAAGGATAAAGCAACGGGAGGATGGCGGCGGCGAACGGCGCGACCTTCTCCGCCTGACAGCGGCTCGCGCGCTGCGTTCACAACCAACGGCTCCCCAGCGATGGAGGGAAAAGGCGACCATAAACGCGAAGGATTTGTGCTGTCAGGTTAAGAGAAAAAGCGAAAAGGAATAGGCTCTCAAGTCTTTCTCATGTTATTGTGATATGTGCTTAACCGCGGTCACCTGCACATAAAGAAGCCGTGTGTGTGTGACTGGACCTCGGATGGCATCGCGGTTTCTCACTGGACCACACGAAGGAAAGGCTGTTTAAAAGTGCCTTTCTACGAGTAGGGTTGTGGTGACTATCTGGGTCAGAACATGACATCTGGCACTGTGGTCCTGAAATTGTTGTCGACCATGCGTAACAGCCGCAGTCTGCAGATGATTTCATAACACGAGAGCGGGCTTCGATCTGTGTCACCGCAAGAAGAACCTTCGTTTCACAAGGGAGCGCTTTGATCCGTCACGCTACAAGAACCCTTATAAAAGAGGGCTTCACTCTGTAGTCTTCTCCAAGTAGAAGATCCTTCCATTCGCAGGTGTGGGCTTTGATCTGTGTCTTGCTCTAAGACCCTTCAAACAGACTTTCTATCTATGTCATAGATTGAAAGAAGAACCTAGCGCAGAAGACCCTACAATCATCAATAGTGGGTTTAGATCTCTCACACTGCTCCTAGTCAACCTATACATCTTTTTATCTAGCTGGACTAGGAATACAAGTAAACTATTGTTTGGATTCTTTGTTTTTGACATGTGAATAATGGTCCATTTTTTTGGTCACTTTTGGTGATATTAAAACCTGTCTGTGGAAATGATACCATCCTGGAGACAATAGGGTTGCTGACCATTGCTGTGTCCTAGAAGTGCACAGGTCTAATAATAGGCTATGGTTTTGAAGCAACTGAAGATCCCAGGTGCACATTAAACAAAAGAAGATCTTTGGGAAAAGAAGTTAATCACAGCTTTGGGCTGCTGAACATGGAGACGGTTGGAGATTTCGAGTACAGCAGGAAAGACCTTGTGGGTCATGGAGCCTTTGCTGTGGTGTTCAAGGGAAGACACAGAAAGGTATGCTGTCTGTACCTTCCTTGACCCCTGTAAATTTTTTAGATGTTTTAAATATCTGAAAATGGTTTTTTTTATAGCTTCTGGCATTTTGATCTTAAAAGAGATGAATTGATTTAAGTTACCAAAAATATGCAATAGTAGAACTGACGATCACACTCAATAACTGCTTGCATATGTATAACAGGACAGATGTGAGAATGCCATCCGTTGTGGTGAATGTTCACCTGTTTACACATTGATGTGAAGGTACCGCCACGCGTTCATTCATAAAGCTGCAGCTTGAGTGCCATTGATACCCACTGCATGTGGTTCACAGTCTGACTGGCACATGATGGTTCTGAGAGGCACCGCTGTGATCTGCTGGTTTTACACCTGTTTTTATATCATCAGGTTGTCTTGGCAGGGCAGCAGGTAGTCTCCTGTTGTAGTAACCTTGAGCATGGTACTTATGCTGAATTGCTCTGGTAAAAATGACCTAGCTGTCTAAATGGGTAAATCAGATTTATTGGGTTGGCATTGGAAATCATTGGAGAAAAAGATCAGTGTGAATAAATGTAAAATAATTTCTCTTTAAAGCTTGATATTGAATGTAGTGTTTATTTGTGATGGTAGTTTTCACCATTAAAATGGAAAGCATTGATGGTACTGTCAGAACCTGTTTAGCTAGTGTTGCTTGTGGAACGGGAGGCGGTTTGGATATCACCCAGACCACCTTTGGTAATATGAACAATGGATGGACCAAAGAAGACCTGTAGTGTTGGGGCAGACATGCATGAATTAAAACCCACGTGGCTCACTAGATGCTTACGAGTTCATATTAGTTGCGTCTCATTCATAAATCCTCTTAGACATTTTGCTTTGTGGATGTCACGAGATGGTGTTTTTTTTTTTTGTTTTTTTTTTTTTAAATATTGCTTAGAAAAGTTCTCAAACATGAGAGCAAGACTTTGTTTATCTTTGAGACTGTGGTGGTGTTTTAAGATCTTTTGCCATGTTGAGCTATCATTTGAAATGCAAGGCCAACAAAAACACTTAAGCCCAGTGTTTGGTAGGGATTCTCTGAGGCCCCGGGGTGACTAACCTTGACTGCACGTATGTTTGTTTCTAAGAATAAGATGCAGCTAAACACAATCCACTGGTAATTATGGATATGTGACATTGACAAAGTGTATGTCAGTAGGTTTGTGCTTGCTTGCGGGCCCTGACTTGGGAAAACAGTGTGGCATGTGACACGGTGTATTTATAAACCTTGCATCTGCATGCCACTTATTTATAGGATTATTTCCAGCTCAGATGAGAGGATATGATAGATGTTTCCACAGGAGTGATGGAATGATTCATCATTTTTAGAAGGGGTGATAGTCACAGCCCTTGTGAGCTGCGATTATTTTCTCAGTGCAGTGCAAACTTAAAGGACACTTAGGAATTTTACAGGTTATGGTTTGTTTCTTGCTGCTGAACAATATACTAGTGTTCGTTATAGATGACCTTTAAAAAAGAGGTAAAGACAACATAGGCCCTAGAAGTGAGCCTGCAACGTGGAGCATAGCCTTTGTGGGGTTTTCACTTCTGTGAAAGATGAGGCATGAGTTTACTTCCCCCCTCCTTTGTTCCCCATTGTTGTTCTAATCCTTAATGACACCCCAGGACCTTTGGATTCTGCTAGAACTGCTGATGAGGTGAACAATTTTTGCTGATATGTAGAAACCAAGCTGAAACTTGTGCTCATCTGTGATTAGCCTGGATTTGGAAATACACTGAATTACCATTTGTGTCCTGTGAAGTCATACCTTGTTTTGCTGAAGTGGTTTTTTTTAAAACAATTAAGACCTGCATGTGGGACAGTGAGAGTGGAGCACCTGCAGTGTTACTCAGACGTTTCTCTGGCACTAGCAGTTTCTGGAGGAAATAACCCCCTCCGCGAACACACGGCTCTTGGTTCTGCGGCTCTAGCTGATTGGGGCTTTTTTGTGTCAGTGACAAGAGTGGCGTATGTGCAGGCATGCTTCCATCAGCCCTGGTGAACTGCATGCATGGCCACACCAGCTCCTCTCTCATCACACATAAACAGTGTGTATGAGATCAGGTAACATTGCAGTAAGCTGTCAGTGTATGGTTACTGCAATTTACAGTAATTGTGTTATTGCAATTGCAAATAGAGCAATTCCTCCCACATGTGGAGCGTTCTTGTCTCGTCAGTTCTTTTCTCTTGATTTCTTTTAGACTTGGCTCCATTTGTTTATGAAACTTTGCTCTTGCTATCTCTGCACTAACGTTTAAACCCACATGCAAATCAGATGCTCTAGTCTTTGTTAATCTTCTTCCTCTATCCTGCTGAAACCCAGAGGAAACTTTCTGTTGCCTTGGGAGGTGGTGTTGTGCTTGAATATGCTTTTTATCTAATCATTGCCCTCTCTTTCCTTTTCCCGCTTCCCTGAATTGCAGAAGACTGATTGGGAGGTGGCCATCAAGAGCATCAACAAGAAGAACTTGTCCAGGTCACAGATCTTGCTTGGGAAAGAAATCAAAATACTGAAGGTAAATAATAATTGAAACCTAGGCCAAATTTGTAAATTGCCCACTGTTTAATAAAAAAAACCCTGGAAAGGTGCTGCTAAGACATTATATTACTATGTTTTTACAGCACATTTTTAGTCATATGCTATGTTATTAGATTGTATTGATTTGAAAAAGGCCCTGAACTGATATCATTTATCTTCCTCCCTAGGAACTTCAACATGAAAACATTGTTGCTCTTTATGATGTGCAGGTAATTTCTTGTATTTTTTTGTGTAAAAGTGTGTAAAATTCTTTGACCCGTAGAGAGGACTGCAGGTAATGTGTGCTACACATTTGCAACTTGAAGGTTGTTCATTCAAGATCCAAGAAGCAATATTTTTAACTTCTCCAACAATGTTCACCCCATATCACTTAAAACTATGTGCCAGTTTGGACATAAGCAAGAACTGAGCAACAGAATAATAAAATGAGCACTGAATTCTTGTATCATGTTTGTGTTCTGTTAGGTGTTACACATCAACCACATAGATTATAAAACACATTGCTTCATGTTATTTTAACTTTGGCCTTCCCTCTACCTGATAATGTTCATCTGATAGTGTTCAGGAAACAGCTGATTTTTTTTTTTTTTTTTGGTCAAGGTTTTAAGGTTGAACAATGCAAAGCTTTTTTCAGAAATCTTTTCTCTGGCACTTGAAGGCAACACTTATTCACTGAGCTGTCTGTTGTATTTCCCATGTTAATTTTGGCTTAAAGTGCCCTGTGTGGTGAGTGATCTTTAAAGGCAGAAAAACAGTTTTTTTTTTCCAGTGGTTGTTTAAATATCTGGAGCTTGATTTAAGCTACCGCCCACCCATGTCAACATTTTTTCTGTTTTCTTCCTGTCTCAGTGCTACTGACCAGTGTCATCTTCTCAAGGGCAGGGGGACGAGTTTTTTTTAAAGTCCTTTGTACTAAAGACAGACATCTCTTTGGGGGAAAAAATGCACATCTCTGTCACTGATGTCTGAACTTTTGCTGATTGCTGATGGTCACGGCTCTCCTTAGTGTACTGGAGTGGAGCACATTCCCAACCTGCACTGCCTTGAGTACAGTTAAGTTGTTCCCCCTGTTCAGCTTGTGAGCACTTCAGTGCACATGCAGTTCACTTTTTACCCTGTAGAAAGGTTTCACGACTGTCTCACAATTGAGGGCTTTCCAGTTGAGACATCACCACTGCCCACATTGGACCCAGCTTCCTGTTTTGTTATGCAATACTCCTACAGCAACTCATCCAGGCCTCTGTCAGCCTCACCTATCTGTGCTGTAGCAGATTTTACATTTTCAGTTTATTATGCAGATGGGGGGGGGGGGGGGATCCTCTTCAGTGTAGGAACACAATGGCTGCAGGAAACGTTGTGTTCTCTTACTGAATACTTGAGAGCACTTACCCCTGGGTTAGACCAATGTGACATTGTTGAGCTCATACTTTTCATCCTCTGAGATTCATAGCTGCTTGGTCTAGACTTGCAGTGATGGCAGGGACCCCACGATAATTCCCCAAACATAAAGGACAACAGTTTTTAAGTTTTGGGACTTCTTGTCTTGGTAATGACACAATGTCCTAGTGTTTTCCGTTCAGCATTCTCCCAGCATGCAGCTTCCATTCCTGAAGCCACTGGACCTGTGTGCTCCCTCCCAGCTGAGCATGCAGGCATGTGGGAAAAGGGTCACTGTTGGTATGTGCCCTGCTACCTGCTGCCAGCCTGTTGCAAATCAGAGCTTGTGCAATGTTGCAGTGCGTCTCGCCCCTGCTGTGACTATGGTCTTCTGACCAAGGAATGATCCGCTATGCTCTTACAGACTCCTAAATTATCAGTAGCTCACTATGCCTGCTTGATTTTATTTGTACTGGCCAGCATCTGGTGCCGCAGTACCTAAAATTGCAAGCTATAAAATTCTCCATTATTAAGTAGCTGTCAATATATTGTTACTCTAGTAAATTCCTGAATGCCAGTGCTGTATGTGCATGCTGGTTGAAGGATGGATGTAAAAGCTATTATGAAGAAAAATGAAATAATTAAAAAGTGTCTTTCATACTTTTATGGTGAAATTGGACTGAATGTGAAACTCAGAATGTGATTGGTTACTTAATTCGGGTAAAATGACATGCAAGAGAAAAAAGGTGAGCATTGATTGTTGATGTAGTGCTTTTGGTTTCCAGCTGGATTAATTTAGCTGGTTCACAGCATGGGTTTTGTCAGTAAAAAACAGCTGAGTACTGCACCATAACATTGTACTCATGATCAGCAGAGTGTGCAGTGATCAAAATTACTGGAGGCAGAAGCATCCTCTTTTGAAAGCATGCCGTCACCACACGTCTATTTTCAGCTTTTCCTCTTCCTGCCGTGGTGACCTGGGCTGTGTGTTCATAGGTTCAGCCCACTCACTGAGCGGTACAGCTTCTCAACCTGCCATTGCGTCGATAATGTCCGGGGGCGTCTCGTCGCCGCGTTAATTACAGCCCCTCGGCAGCCGCTGGCGCACTCATGCAGACCCTTATTCACCCAGAGAAAATTGCTGTCAGAAACCGGCACAGTGTTCATGAACACTGTAATACAGGGGTGGGTGATGCCCCTCTCCTGCCCCTCTGTTTCGAGGTATACTAAAGATACTTAAAGATGGAAGATGGGCCAGCAGATTTGCGTAGCAGCCGTCGATGTGGGTTTTTAACGTTAAAGTTGCAGGTTTAAGACCTTCCTCTTGTATTCGTGTTGCACTTGAGCTGATTAATTTGCATGTCTAGGTGTGTGATTGGGCTGGACTGTAGTTGGAGTGAATGAAAGCAGTGAGATGTGGAGGTTCTCATCCCATGGTGGGCCATAGTAGCATTTGTAAGCAGTCAGTTCATGGGAAGGGTTGCTGGGCGGGGAGACAGAGCAGAATGGTTAGTTGGGAATAAGCCAATGGGAGGGGAGAGGTGGGTTTGTTTACAGTGTTTTAAAGTCACATGGCAAGTGCACTGCAGTCTCCAGCTGCATCATAAGTTAGCCTCCACTTCCTGTGGCAGAACATGCTGTCCTCACAATGTGGCCTTTCTATTTGTTTTGGTTCAAACTCCTCCTTCCCCAGCCCACCACCAGAGACCACAAGGCGAGGCTCTAATGCTGCGATAGCTGGATTTCCTAGAAAATAGAGAACTCACGGGGGGGCTGCTCTGTCTTACTGAATTCCAGTCCAGGTTACAGATTTCAACACACCCTGTTATACTTGGATGGCATAATGCTGGTAGCCACCATGAGAGAAAATGGGCCCCTTTTTAAATTGTGAAGTGACCGCTTCACTCCCCAATGGATGTTTGATAAATTTAGACTGATTTAAGTGTTCCCATGTCTTTGTGGCTTGTGCAGAAACATGTAAGCAGAAGTATCCTTATGTCAAGCATGCATGATTAGGAAAAAATAGGTATTGCCATAGATTCTGAAAGAAAAGCTTTCCTTTGTACGAGCATTCTCTGAAACCTCTCTAGGGGAAAAGTGACTTGGAGATACGAGCTGGAAGTGGTTGTTATTTGGTGTACCAGTGATTTGGGATGGATGTAACATGATTCTAGTGCTGAGAGATGTTCCTCCCCAAACATCTCCACTGCTTTTGACTTTCTGATATAACAGCTCTCTGATTCATTGTTCTTCACATAATTTTTTCTTACTGCCCTGTTTGTGTAAACAATTGTTCAAACATATGACAGATGTCAATGAAATGTAATTGCCCTTAATGTGTCAGCAATCTGAGCACAGTATGGTATGTGTGTAAGTTGATGTTTATTCGGTAATGTCAGTGTCCCTCAGATGGAAAGGAAATATGACATTTCAGTTTACTGCTTTAATTTTGCAGTACTAGGCAACCAAATCTGTTTTCCCATATTTATATTTTCCTCAGTGTATTTTAAAAAAAACTATTTTAAATTCATATGTGGTTTTAGAAAAAGATCATATATTTACCTCAGAAGCTTGTCTAAAAGATCTGGATTTTTTTGTTTTGCACAGAGTTGAATAGTTCAGTTCTGTAGCTGTTTATCCCAATTGTTGCTTATTACTCCTCATGTGTCTAGATTTTCTGTTCAGAATAGTTGTATTTTCTCCATTAGATGCCAGGATCATATTCAGATCACATATACTGCAAATTCCATCTTCCTTGCATCGACTTCACTCGCCCAAGGCTTCTAACGACAAGTTGAAGGATTCATTACTCAGTCTTGAATGGCATTTGTCCCAGACTCATGCCCCTGCAGGGTGGCACAGAAACAGGCCTCACTTCCTAACATGTGAGCTGTGCTCCCTTTTCTCCCCTGATCGTATTAACTTATCAGCATCAATGGCTGAGAGACCAGAGCCAAACCAGGAGCAAGGTACAGCTAAAAGGGAGCAGGAGGGACAAAACATTTCTTAAACCTAGGCAAGATTCTGCTCCACAAGCCATCATTGAGATAAACGCAGAAGCTGCTGTCAGTGGAAAAATTATGCTTTAGCTTGCTTAAATGTACTTTTATAGTGCTTCACCTTTTGTCTTCCACTACTAAAAGTGTAGTGTTGTTTTGGTATATAAACTAGTTTTTGTAGTTATAAAAGATAAATTTGACATGGTGGAAGGGAAAGAAGTGTAGTTTGTCACCATTTGAAGACAGATGTGCTTGCGTGTTCTCTCTCCTATTTGACCACTCATACTTTGTGGACCCCTTTCTTTGTTTTCTTTCAGAAGATGGATTATCAAACCTAATCCATGCAATAGTGTTTCATGTTACTTTTTTCTGTGCCCCCCCATCACATGCTGCCCCCTTCTGTTGAGGAAACTAGAGTTGCTTGACTTTATCTGGATCCATTCCAACATCTGAACACGCTGCTTGTGACTGGGCCCCCATAGCACTTATGTTGCCAGGCAACTTGGCCACAGACTTGTGCAAAAACGTGCCTCAAAACTTTGAAATTGGATCCTTAAACTTCTTTCTGGTGCATTTGCAGACCATACGTCTCACTTGGGCACGTGAAGTTTGCACTTGGCCACGTGAAGCTGACTTTGTGTGAAGGCCCCATGCATGAATTCCAGCATCTCCCACAAGACTGTTGTAGCTGAAACTGACTTCATGCAAAGATACTGCAGTTAGCAAAAATCCTTCTCTGCTCACTTGTTCTTTGTTATGTATGACCTCCTTGAAACAGTGTTAATTGTCTCCTTTACTTTTCTTCCAGGAAACTCCAAATTTTGTGTTCCTGGTCATGGAGGTAAGAAAGTCTGGGGTAAGGGTATGCATTTCAGTGTGACCCAGTCATAGCCATGAGCAGCCACCAGAGGTGATTGAAATGGTGTTGCAAAGAGCTGGGCATAATCCCAGAAGTCTGGTGTTTACTTTCACATGGCCACATGACACTGGTTCAACCACATGACTCTCAGCCATTGCTCAAGATAGGAAAATATCCGTGCAGTGGGCCTGCTAAAAATATAGATTCGAAGAAACCTCCTCTTCAAGTCAGTTGCAGTACCTTGTTTGTTTCCACTATTTCTGGGTTGTACTTTATCCTAGTCCTTATCGGGACATTCTGGGATTTGTTTTCAAACATGTTTTGACCAGCTGGTGTTAACTTTATCAGTGTGTGCTTTTCTGTGCAGGTATATTCTTCAGGGCAAAATGGTCTTTGTTTCACAGAATAAACAGGCAGGGCTCAAGCAACAAGTGTTTCAGTTCAGGTCACACCAGGACCTCATGGGACTGAAGTGAGAAAGGTCTGATAAAGGTAGTGATAATTTCGCCCTTCTGCCTGCTGTTGCCAGTATGTATTAATAATTTGTTTTTTCATTATTGATAACAATTATCACCCTCCAGTGCAGGGTTTTGCTGGTTCTATCCTGGAAACATTACTTTTAATAAGTAGACACAAACATTCACACAGTAGGGAAGAAACTGGCAAAGTCTGGCGAAGAACAGAATGCTATCAATTCACGTGGTAGAAAAAGGTTGAAATTAAAATTCCTGAAATCTGTTGTGATGGTAAGGATGTGCCAAGTTTGTATGGAGATGGTTTGCAATAAAAACTTTAATGTACAGAAAAACAGATGTGATTGTATACTGTATAAATTTTGATGACGCACTGGAACCTGATAGGGTTTGCTGCTAAATTGGCTGCACTATTGGTCTCGGTATGTCAGCGGTATGTTTTGGTATTCTCAAGTGGAGTTTTTGTCACACACTCGTGAATTTCACTGTCAACTAAAAAGCTGACATGTTTAGAGGTCCAATTTTGAAAAAAAAAGAGGATAATTGTTGTGCGTTTCAATTTCTGAATATCATGTGTATTAAAAAATACAGCTAAGTCCACTTAAGTGAATAAGTGGATAAGGGGATAAATTGCCTAACTGGATACAGACTCCACAGTACCATTTTGATCCTGTTCACTTCAAACAAGCACAAGTTTGGATAAGTGGATGATCTGATTCCGTGGATAAATTCTTTCACTCCTGTAGTCCATATTCCTATGTTAATGACAGGAGTTAAGTGGGTGCACACTATTTGTCCTTTTGGTGCTCATAAATCAGAACCAGAATGACTTGTCATTTTTCAGCTGGCTTGTGTAAGGTGTCTGTGTTTGTGACAGTCAGTGCGCCGCTGTAAGAACTGCAACCCAGAGTGGCAATGATGACCATGAACTACAGCACATAATCCACTGACCACAAACTGGCTATGACTTGTGGTCTCAGAGAACTTGTTGCATATTAGTTGCTGTTTTCGAGTTTGACTAGTTTGTTAGTTTGGGTGTTTTGTAACAAAACCCTGTTTATTATAATAGAACTTTTTTTTTTTTTTTAAGTTACTGGTTTATGACTTTCTTGTTACTTCAGAGGACACGTTCATACGGACAATGGTGATCCTACATACAATACCAGGAGTCCCCCTTTGCCAGTGACTGCACTACAAGCAGTGAATTTAATTCATTGTTTTATGGAGGTCAGCAGATGCACCTCCTATGAACATTTATAAAAACTTCAAAGTGAGGTGACCAAACTTGGACATAATGCAGCACTGTATAACAGACTATTTTGGGAATAAATGGTGAGGTTGATACTTTTGAAGACAAATACATGCACATAATACAGTGCTGTACACATACTACTTTACACTTCTGGTTAAGTGAATACTCTGCATAACAGTATGCTGTAGGTCTGATCCCAAGGCTATCCACTCAAGTGGACTCAACTGAACCAAAAAAACAATTCTGTACACGTCTCAAAAGAGGAGATGATTATGCCCCTTCTTGGTTGGATTGAACCCTAACCCCGATTTAAAGGTTTTTGAGTGACACAAGGGGCATAGAGCAGATCTGAGTACGGCAGGCCGAGTGAGATTAGCAGCACACAAGTGAAGGCCATCAAAGGAAACGACATCCTTTTATCAAATGAATTGTTGTGCTGCTCATTACCAGGGCTTTGTCATGCATTTTCAGGGGGCACACGTGGTTTAATGTTTTTAATCCTCAGTCTGACCGAGCCGGAACTTGTTGTCTTTCCTTGCAGTACTGCAATGGCGGTGACCTGGCCGACTACTTGCAAGGTAAGCACTGTGATCAGACCTCCGCCTTTGTTTTCCCTCTCAAGTACAAATGTAAAGAAATTAATCCGTTACTCCTCAAAATCAAGAGGGGCCAGTTGAGGTGGTTTGAAAATGTTGCAAGGATGGCTCCGGCCAACTCCCCTGGGAGCTATACCAAGCATGTCCCACTGGGAGGAGACCCTGGACTAAATCCAGGACACAGTGGAGAAATTGTATTTCAACTGCCTTGGGAACACATGGGGATCCCCCAGGAGGAGCTAGAGACCATTGTGGGGAACAGGAGGGTTTGGGCCTACCTTATCTGCCTGCTCCCACTGTGACTCTCACAAGAACAAATGGGACAGGGAAACTGAACTCTTCACATTGTCATAAGTGTAAAAGTGTGCAAATAAAAATTAATACTTGACAGCTCAGCACCACCCCTAAAGATTGATGACATTGTTCAGCCTAATAGCTGTTGGCATAAATGACCTCTAGTAGCACTCAAGTCCTCCTTTAGAGGTTAATACACTATGTTTAGATCATATGGCTGGAGTCACACCAATGAGGTGGGCATTTGAGTTTGAGACAATTACGTTTGTATCTTTGTCCCAGAATGTCACAAGCAGTGATCCCATTGTGCAAGTAAAATGACTTCTTACGAGGCTAAAAAGCCCTAACCCACAAGAATTCTTTATATAAGTCATGCGTGTCTGTGCTTTTGTCATATAACACAAATGATGTTCTGAGATTCTTGTCTGTGGTGTCTGTCCACAACATTTTAAAATGCTGTGTGCACATGACTCCTGTGTTCCCTCTGTGGCCTCTCACCACTGCAGTCACATATGCAGTTGGTTCTTACCTGTTGTGAGATCATCTTTGTTGCACAAAGCTGGACTCCTATCACTCCAAGTAATAGGAAAGTTAATGGAACATATGGTTACAGGAAAATGTGGGCTGATCTCAGTAAACAAAGCACAGACATGATTCTGTGACTCATGATGAACCTTGATGTCACTGGGAAAGGTTCAGTCATTCAGTGACGAGGGTGGGGTGGGAGAGCTTTAGAGGACTCTGACCACACTTATCCAACACTTTTTCCAGGTGTGGAGGTGAGTTCACTCAAGCAATAGCATATACTGTACAGTGTATGCCCCCTGTGAACCCTTGTCCATTCGCGTTACGTAATCCAGTCAGTTACACAACTTTGCACTTTTCAATGACGGTGACGTGTGGTTGTTGAACCTGTGAGAAGTAGCAGGTGCTCATAAGACCCATTGTGTTTGTAATGGCTGTTTTATGCGTGGGAACAAAAGGAGAATCCCCTTAACAGCTCAGTGGATTAGAATTTAGTTTTATCGCATTGAAGGGACTGGAGCCGCATTGCTCCGTTTTATTCTCGTGGCTTGGAAATTTACCCTAATTCCTTGTACTAATTAGCTGCGTTTGTGACGGAAGAGCCGGCTTATGAACCGTTCATACGTTTTACTGGTGGAAACTAAAACATTTGTGTTTTTCATATTTTGTGAAGGCAATACAAGACCTGCTTAATGTATGTGGTTGGAAAACTGTTTTGTAGAGCAGGTAAAATTGGTGTCCTGCAGCAACAGGAAGTGAAGCAGTGAGCAGTTGGCAGTCTGGGCAATGTAATGACAGCAGCAGCCATGTCTTTCCTCAGCCAAAGGCACCCTAAGGGAAGACACACTGCAAGTCTTCCTACAGCAGATTGCTGCCGCCATGCGTATCCTCAACAGCAAGGGTATCATCCACCGTGACCTGAAGCCCCAGAACATCCTCCTGTCCTATGTGGGTCGCAAGAAATCCAGCCTCAACGGAATCCGTCTAAAGATAGGTGAGTCTCAAGCAAACTCGGCTGCATAGAGGATACTGGCTAAACGTTTGACCTCAATAGCATAACCAACAGGCCAAATTCATTTTATCCAAACTTTTTATCTTTTTTTGTGCTATGCTATTATTGGTGTCAGCTCAGAGTTGTCCAACCAGTTTTTCCTGCTCTGTTTCTTCTGAATGTGATATTTTAGCTGCGGTGGTATTTTAGTGCTTGTAACAAAAAGGGGAAGGTTTATTTACTGCGTCTTCATGTCCTGCAGCTGACTTTGGCTTTGCACGCTACCTGCAAAGCAACATGATGGCAGCCACACTCTGCGGCTCTCCCATGTACATGGTGAGCAGATGGCTTCTCACTTGAGTGTTTGTCATGGTGAATTAACTGACCAAGTAGCTCATCTAACAGCTTCACCTCTCAGGTAGCTCACCTCTTACTATAACCACCTTTTCTTTTGTTTGTGGCCCCAGGCCCCAGAAGTGATAATGTCCCAAAACTATGATGCCAAGGCTGACCTGTGGAGCATTGGGACAGTTATTTACCAGTGCCTTGTGGGCAAGCCTCCATTCCAGGTCAGTGGGTTGTTGCAGCCAAGTCCTGTGCTGTGGATGTCCCCCTATCCCACAGTGCTTCTGTCAGGTCCTCTCTCATCTTGTCCCACTGTTTTGATGCAGGCCAACAGCCCCCAGGACCTCAGGATGTTTTATGAGAAGAATAAGACCCTAGTACCTAAGTATGTTTTGTTTTTGCTTATATTTATTTCAGTGGTGTACTCCACATTTGCGCTTTGCCTGCAGTGCTGTTGTATGCAATAAGGTTTTGGACAGTGTTTGTAAATGTTTTGGGAACAGTTCATAAACAACAGCTTTAACAAATAGGCTTATTTTTATTACTAAAAGATTTTGGAGGTCTGATGCATGTAAATAAAAGCACTTTCATTGTGTGATTGGCTTTACCTTTAGATTTTGGAGCCTTTTAAAGGCTGTGGATTTGCTGCAAAGTGTAAAGCTAGATTTCTGCTCTTGTCCCATCAGCATCCCAAGGGAGACCTCACCCCAGCTCAGTGACCTGCTCCTGGGCCTGCTCCAGAGGAACCAGAAGGACCGCATGGATTTCGGTCAGTATCTCACGATGTTGTTTCTGTGCTTCCCAACAGACGCTGAAGTCTGTTCATTTTTGAACAAGACAATGGGAACAGCTATGAACATTTGTGATGACTGTTTGTCTGTGCCCCCCCCCCCCCCCTTGTGACAGACACTTTTTTCAGCCATCCTTTCCTGGAACCGACATCCACCATTAAAAAATGTAAGTTAAACAGCCTCAGTGTAACTTCATTACTAACAATAGTCCGTACAATATCTGCATGTTAACACATTTTTAGATTCTGCTTGTATTTTTTCCCTCCAGTCCTGTGCTCATTGCAAGAATCATTGCAATATTAAATTAGGTTTCTATGTGAATGAATGCCGAGTCTGTTTCAAGACAGGGACTTGGAGTTGCTCCGCACAGCTGCAGTGATCAGTGCTCTGAATGTACAAACTGAGCATCTGTGTTTCTGCTGCTCCTCCCCCACAGCCTGCCCAGTGCCTGTGCCCACATGTCCCAGCTCCGTGTCAGACGGCTCCTGTGGCATCTCCACCTCTTGCCGTTACGTCTCTCCTCCAGTGAGTTCTGCCCTCAAAGCACTAGATGAGGGTACAAGCAATAGCAGGTGCCCTGTAAGCTGCTGCTGCTCTCCAAGGTTTTCACTGCGAGGTAGAAGATAAACGTCCATGTCTTCTTTCTCCCCAGTCTCTTCCTGACATGCAGACTCTGCCTGAGGATGTGCTGTCCTCTCCCCCTCTGGGCCCCCCAAACTACTTGCAACTGTCCAAGGAGTCAGGGGGCAGTACCAGCAGTAAGAACTCCTCCAGTGACACGGATGACTTTGTCTTGGTGCCCCACCTCTCTGCGGATCAGTCCTGTAAGTCAACCTTCATAAACCTGAGCAGGTGGGGGTCTATCCTCTGCTGCTTGTTACCAATCCAGTTTCCCATAGCTGCTGCCTCATATTTTGTACCTGTATGTCTCCCAAACTCATTAAATAAAGGGCCTAGATGTCTGGTCACTCGCCTCAATTCTGCAATCTTTTTTTAGATGACATGCCAATGGGGGCCACAGGGCGCCGACCTTCTAGTGAGTTCCTTTTGTGTGGAGGGTAAGTGTGTGCTCAGGACACCAAGTCACCTAAGTCGCCCAATGAGAATACGTTGTGTCACAGTTGTCTGGAACTGCAGTTGTTGTACAACTTCCTTTTGTTATACTTGCCTTTTGGAAAGTCTCTTCTAATTTGGAAAAGGAACACCAATTGATGGAGCACCAATTTTATGATGGGATTTTTCTGGACATTTTTTTGTCTCATTGCAGTGAAATTATGGTTGGTATTGATTCTGTCTGCTGCCAGAAGTGTACAGATTTTCAATCCTAACACTTACCTTAGCTTTTCTTTAGCTGAATGATACTTATAACTGAAGCAATAAGGAAAATGCAAAAAAGTGTAGGTAAAAAACCCATTAACAGATAAGCAGCTCCGTTAGTTTAAGGTTCAGGATTTGTCAGTTCAGGCTGAGCACTGTCGCTTGCTTTGGGTTGTTTCACACTGGCATCTTTCTGCTGAGGACTTGGTATTTTTCCTGCATGCAGGTTGTCACTAGCTTCCTTGTATGTTGGGGTCTGATCTGTAGTGGATATAGTTTACAGCAACAAACTGAAGGGAATTATTGCAGTATACATCCAGAAACAATTAAAGATTAGTCAGAATAGTTTTATAGGTATGTTGTTTTGTAGGTAGGTATGTATTAACAAAGTCACTTTGTACAATTCACTAGAATTGTTTGGTGTACCAGCAAATTCAATGGACCTTGATATACTGATAAGGTTTTCTTTTACTGCCTAGTGCTGCTTCTGTTAGTAACCAAAGTTGTTTGCTTTGTGAAACATTATGAAGGGTTGTCCATCATTACATGATTCAGGCCTTTGTCTTAATTTTGGCATATAGCACTGAACTCAGGGAAAGGACAGGGAAGTCAGAGCTGAGTTGTCTTTTGCTGACAGCAGGAAGACCAGAGGAGACTTTGGGTATAAGACCAAACCAAGGTGCGTCATGGGGCAAGGGCATTGTCCTGAACTACACTCATATACAGTCTTGTGAACCTGCTGTGTATGTTTACTGTTTTCACTGACTAGTCTAAGGGTTGCGCAGTACACCCATTCTGTATGCTGACAAATAAGCCAGGCAGATAGAGGCCCACGGTGCACCAGGCTGCCATGTTGCAAAAAAGGTTTTGTTTCACTCCTCCTCCTTAACAACCATCTGCTCATATGTTTTGCTGCTCAACTGTTAAGCTCTTCAGTTAAAATACCCAAGATACTTTAAGTGAATTTAAATATGTTTACATCTAAACACTGAGGTTAACTTGTAATTGCCCTGTTGTGTGAGTCAAACAGTGTTTCTGAAGACACTCGCAGCTCATGTGTGCTTAGTTATTCACGTGTCGCAAAAGCCCTCCCCCTCCAGCTCTCCATCTTGTTGTATAACTGCAAGGCCTCATGTTCAGTTTCTACATTTTCTATTTCCTTATTTGCCCGGTTGTCATTCAAGACTGTATATATTAGTGTTGTATACCTTTTTGTCCTGAGACATTTTGTTCTGAGGAAAAAAACCAGATTGTAAAAGAGGGGTGGTGTGTTTTTGTTAGTGCAGTGAAAGGAGGGTGTGCACATCCTCATTGGCTGAGCACAAACTGTAGAGCCCAGCCCTCTGCTCCTCCCCCTTTCTGAAACTCCCCAGGTGATTGGCTCCTGCATTCTGTATTTGCATACAAGCCCAGGCCTGTTTAGATGTAGGGGCAGCCATATGGCATGTTTTCAGTTACTGGTCAGCCTCTGCTTGCAACCAAAACAAAGAACTTTCTTAGCTTTTTATTTTTTGCAAAATTCGCTTGTTAGCTTCACAAAGAAAACAGCACCTATCTTTTTTTTTTTGTTTTTTTTTTTTTTTTACTAAACAAAAAGCATCTGTTAGGACTGAAACTGTTTTGCCAGGGTTTTGGTTCAGATGTTGGAGAGGCATGCCGACTGGATTTCAGCCTTTTTCTCTCACGTGTTCAGGCAACCGCAGCCAACCTCGGGGCAGACACCCATGGTGTCCCCCCGGACGGAAACCACACCGATTCCTGTGCCTACCCAAGTTCGTAACTACCAGCGCATCAAGCAGAACCTGTCCAGCAGCCCAACCACCACCATGTACGGGTCACCAAGGTGAGCACAGCTGGTTTTGCCCCAAATATTTCCTCCTTAACTGCTTTTATGCCATTTAGTGTTTAAAATGTGATGAAACTAATTGAGTGCGTATTAAACTGTTAAGCTCTTTAAAGATGCTATTCACTCACTGTGTCGGTTGCATCAGCTGCTCTTCACAGCGTGAGTCATTGTTTATGTGTTTGGGAAGCAGCAGCTACACGGGTCCCAGCAGAGGAGGAGGAGAAAGGCAGTCTTTATTGTGGTTCTGTTAAAGGTATTAAGAGCTCAGAAGCTTTGGGAGAGTGAAGGGTCCCGTTTGTGGCCTACAGGAGCATGATGTTAGCCACTGCAAACTTGGTTGCTACTCCATTCACTCACATAAACACTTGACATATTGGCCTCGAGCCTTTCTGTGCCAGCTGCTGTGTCCTGCTTTGATGTCTGCACATCTCTTCAGCCAGGATTAAGTTCAAAGCAAGAAGACATACAGCCCCCTATTCTTATTGATGTCTGCAGAGTGCACTTTAGAGCATCTTGACAGAATCCCCTTTCCTGTCCTTTGTGGTGTGCTGCTTTTACAGCCTGGCTGGTTGTCACGTTTTTTCAGACATTTAGAAAAATAAGCTGACGGTAGCCTAGGTAAATCCTTGTTTTTCAGAGGTATTCAGTAGGTGGACAAGGGCATCATACCTCCTTTAGTTGTATGAGTAGGTGAGAGTTCCAGCTGTGGTTGAAAAGGTATAGGAGTGACTGGTTTCATGGCAAAGGTTTGCTTATTTTTTGTGAGAGTGGTGCTGAAATGTAATTGGAGAAAAATGAAAGTTAAAGTATTTTCCCATGTCAGGAACTAAGTTCCTGGCCTCCTTGGTAAACAGTTTGGTCTGTCAATAGGTAGGGAGGGTAATGCAACAGGAGGAGTGGTGGCTATAAATACTCTATCCTAGGGAGGTGTCTGGACATGCCTGACATTGTCCCCCTAAGCAGACAGCTGGGTCAGACTACATCATCTGTGTTTGTCCTGCAGGTCAGGCACTGTGCGCCGCTCCAGCACGAGTCCCATGGGCTTCCCCAAGGCCACTTCGGGCTCAGGCTCACCCAGCCCAGCAGATGTGGCCCAGGCTATGGGTCGCCGCCTTTCCACGGGTTGCTCACGTCCCTACTCCCCGTCCCCTCTAGGTAAGTAAATTCTGAATATTCTCACATCTCCTAAACTCATGCCATGGTATTGCAGCCTCTCACCTTGTGTGTGGCACTTTTCATACCCAACCACAGTGGGCACAATCCCAGAGCAGCTGGTCCACTGCTGCAGTGCCCACAGTCAAGGCCACGAGTCCCGTAGTCGGAGCTCATCTGGAGGTAAGCTTCTATGTGTGCACATCTCCTCCACGTTCTAGAACTTGCTTGTAGTGTCCCTGTGTGCTACTCACTGACGTGTTTCACAATGACAGCCCTAGAGCATTGGCTGCTGCTGCTTGCAGTGCACAACTTAAGTCTCTCAAACTAAGTAAACACTATCTCTTTTGGAAAAGGAACTGTAGCAGGTGATCTGCAAATCAGCCAAAAATTTGTGATGCATTACAAAATATTCTTCTGTTTTTATAACCAGCCACAATAAATGGAACAAACCTGTAAAAACAAACCCAATGTCCTTTCTTGGAAAATGTTTTTGTATACATGACAGTTGCAGGCTGTTTGATATATTACAGCACCCTCTAGTGGCCAAGTTCTACATTTTGTGTGCTTATTTTTATTTCTTACCTAGTATATGTGGAAGGGAAAATTTCAGAACTGTTCCTGATAACCATCAAAACTACAAGCAGGATAAAATGCTCATGAGTTTTGACACAAACTCAATTTGTGTTTCCTGTGACCAGGGTCACCTGTGCCTGCATCTCACATGATGGGTGCTCGTCTCCAGAGCGCCCCTGCCCTCACTGACGTGTACCAGAACAAGCAGAAACTCCACAAGCAGCTCTCAGACCCTGTGTACCCCACTGCATCTGCCTGCCCCAGCAGTCACTCACCCCAGCTGGGGCGCCCTGGGAGCCTGGGTACCTCCCCCACCAAACATCTAGGTTCCTCCCCTCGCTCATCTGATTGGCTGCAGAAGTCCCCACTTCCCACCATCATTGGCTCCCCCACCAAAGTATGTATAGTTACTTCATAAGCTGCTGAAGTGTAAATATTTTTCGTTTTTTAATCTTATTCCCCTGCCTGTGTCTCTTACAGACAAACGCACCATTCAAGATCCCCAAGACTCAGGCATCCTGCAACCTCCTGGCACTGGCCTCCCAACAGGGGGTAGCAGACAGCCCAACCCCTAGCAAGACATCTGACCTCAGAGATGTCTGCACACACCACTGTTCCCCCTACCCCAGTTCCCGCCAGCCTGCTCCTGAGTCCAGCAAGACCACTTTTGGCAGGTAGGGGCTCCACTGCAGTCCTGGGGCTGCCCACACCTCCAGTTCCTGGGTTCTACTGACATACTGCCCTTCCTTCATCCATGACACTGGCATGTTCCCAGTCAGCCTTATTTTTCCTGCCAACCTCTTTTTCTTAATAGCGCTAATCTCTCTTCTCGGTGTCCTTTTGACATCTTGGCACGCTGGCACTGGGTCATGTTGACGTAATCCCGGATTAGTGCAATGTGTGCTGTGTTCCGCAGGTCTGTCAGCACCGGTCGTCTCTCAGAGCAGCCTGTCAGAATCACCCTGGGTGGACAGCCGTACCAGGGCAGCACAGACAGCCTCAATACTGAGAGACCCATGGATACAGGTGAGACCTCTGCACCTCCTCATCTTGACCTGGTACAGTCCTGATGATCTTTATAGTGCTCCCACATAAAATTTGTTTTTCCACTACATGTTTATCTGTAAAATTAGCTTTATGGTGCCCTGTTTAAGTGTTGTGCCTAACCATCCTTGTGAATATTAGCTACAGCAAGGCTCATGTTATGTGTAGTGTTTTTTTTGATCAGCTGCCTTTACATGTGAACGTGTGTGCTGAAATGGTGTGTTGACCTCAGCCCCAGCAGGAACTTCTGGGGCAAGTCCTCGTACGGTGCTCTTCACCGTGGGCTCTCCCCCCAACAGCAGCACTCCACCCACCTGCAGCCATCTGGGCTCTCGACCACGCACCACGTCAGGTGAGGAGCCCAGCAATCACTCCTTTACCAGGGATCCAGTCTGAAACACAGACACACATGCACACACACACCTCAGATCAGGAATCCACCAAACATAAGAGGAAAAAATAATGTTTTTTGACACCTAGGGTTAGGGGGTCAAATGGTTCTCCTGCATGTATGCTAAGATGACCTGCTTTTTGTCTTGCTCCCGTTGCGCTTTCAGTGTTGCCAGTTTTTATTTTCCAAATGAGTTTCTCTACTTGTTGCCAGCAAGCTTGTTTCCAACACCAAGCATTACAGGGTGGTGTTGCCTTTATTTACCACTGAGTCTTGATGAGACTTTCTGCTTGTCCCTAGTGGGCTCCAACAGCTCTGCCGGGTCCCTGTGCTCTACCAGCGGCCGGGTGTACGTAGGCTCCCCTCCCAGCATGGCCATCGGCAGCTCACCCCCAGGAGCCGAAGCAGGACCCAGCAGCTTGCGCTATGTCCCCTATGGAACCTCCCCTCCCAGCCTAGAGGGTTTCATCACCTTTGAGGCCCCTGAGCTCCCAGAGGAGACACTCATGGAGGTAGAGGCATTGGAGATGGCACGGGACAGGGGAGGAGCAGGTGGCATCAATCCTGTTTTGTTTTCAGGCTTGTATTTGGAAAGTACGTCTGATGGATTATGGTGAAATTGGATAATTAAGAGCCATCTGCTTCCTTTGCCTAAAAGCTCATTTACCATGGATATTTACCTGTCAGGACATGCCAGGTGGTGATGGGTGCTAATTTATGTGTTTTCAGTTTTTGACACATTAAAATTTTAAATCCCTAATGCAGCCTGATGTACAATATCTGGATGATGTCTACTTTTTAGTCATTTTAGCATAAGCTGATGCCAGCACTGGTGTGAGACCTTTGCTGAGGTGCTGGTGATGGTCTTGTTGCTCTGACACAATCCCTCTGGTGGGTTGTGAGCCAGGGATACACATGAGGGGGAAAAAAAAAAAAAATTGTCTCTGCAGCGTGAGCACACAGACACCCTGATGCACCTGCGCATGATGCTGTCCTTTACCGACTGCATGCTGGAGATCGCAGCGGTGCGAGCTGGCGGCACAGACCTGGGCGTATCCAGTTCCCTCTACCCCCCTCAGGACAGCGTGGTGGTTGACCAGATCAGCCAGCTCAGCAAGGAGTGGGGGTGAGACTCCGTGTAGTCCCTGTTCTTTAGTGAAACCTGCTTTTTTTTTTTTTTTTTTTTTTTTTTTTTGACTTTAACACCTTGTGATATTTGGACTTGGGATATTTTGAAAGGTGCTACACAATAATAAACTGAATGCGTTAAAGTGCAACAATGTCTGCTTTCAACCTGTACAGGCAGGTGGAGCAGCTGGTCCTGTACATGAAGGCAGCTCAGCTACTGGCTTCTTCACTGCATCTGGCCAAGGCCCAGATTAAGTCTGCTAAACTTAACCCCTCGACCGCCGTCAAACAGGGTGAGCGTCTGCGTTCTGTCTGTCCTGGGAAGATCGTCCTGGTAGAGGTTTGGAAAGAGCTTTTTCAGGGACTGGAGGTGCAAGTTGTGTGTTTACTGATCCTCTCTGTGCAGTGGTGAAGAGCTTAAATGAGCGCTACAAGAGCTGCATTGCCCTCTGCCGCCGCCTCACCGATCGCCTCAACCACTTCTTCTCTGACAAGCAGCGCTTTGTGGACGAGATCAACAGCGTGACAGCCGAGAAGCTCATCTACAACCACGCCGTGGAAATGGTGAGCATTCGTTTCCACTCTCCTTAACATTGGGAATTCACCAGCCATCCTATCCTGAGACCAGTTCTGCCCCATAGGTGCAGTCTGCAGCACTTGACGAGATGTTCCAGCAGACGGAGGACATTGCATACCGCTACAACAAAGCAGCCATGTTGCTGGAGGGTTTATCAAAGATACTGCAGGACCCCGCTGACATTGAGAATGTCAACAAGTGTGAGTGTACCCCCCCTCCCCCAACTTCAATGCCTCATTTTAGTTCTCTTCTTTCCTGGAAATGTTATGATCTTTTCATTTCCATTTTGGTCACTGTTGGTGATTTGAGGTGCTGTGCTTTATATGTAGCACACACATCATGAAGTTCAATTCTGTTTTTGTTTTGTTTTGTGCAGATAAAGCCAGTGTGGACCGGCGCATCTCTGCACTCTGTTACTGCACAGTTACGCTGTATGAGTAAAGACCACACACTCAGAGGGACCAACCATCTCCCAGTAGAGGGACCACTTTTTGCCTGAACAATAGGAACTAGAGAATGGCAGCCGCCAGGAAAACCACATTGTAGCAGTTCAAGCATTTTTTTAAGGAAATAAAAAGTGAGCCGATAGTATTATTCTCTTTTGCAGTATAGACTGAATGCAAAAGCAGGAGAGGTGCACAAACTCACTACCAAAGATGATGGAGTCTGGAATAAAGGAGGAGCAAAAACTAGTTCCCTTTGCTCCACAGTGTGAAGAACCAACAAAACAGACTTGTAGAAGAGAATCAGGAACTGAGCAGATTCAACAACACTGAATTTTCAACTGCCCTCATTTCTCCTTCAGTGGCCAGCTGAATTTTAAAGCAAATTAAGTGATCAGTGTGCTCACTGTTTTTATTTTGTTCTAGCTTTTGCTGTTATTTATTAGGATTTGCTAAAGAAGCTGTTCACAGCAGTCAACCCCGTTCTGTCGTCATGTTGTGACGAGAGCGGGAACATCAGAAGGTGCTTTGTGAACTCCTCATTGTCAGATCTCCTCTTGAATCCGGACTCCAAGGAGACAGACTGGCCAACACTGAACCAACACGCACAATCGTACACAATGTTACACACAGCAGTACAAGGAGCAGAGGGAGCCTGTATGTTTTGTAATTAGTCGTTTGTTTATTTGTTAGCTGATGCACTTTATACGCATAAAGTGGAGGAAGAAAGCAGGATGTTTTCTTGAAGACCGAAAACCAACAACCTTGGGGGAACCTGGGCAATCGGGAGTCAGTGATTTTCTCCACTCTCCTGCAGTGAGATCTCCGAGCCCCGCCCCTTCCATCTGCCTGCAACAGCGCCATCCCACACCGCTGCCGTCTGGCTGGCCAAACAGCGAACCCTGCCTTCTTTCACAGCAGACCTGGCGCTCGGGCCGTTACAGATCTCCACGTTGCCAGTCTTCCCAAAACTGCAATTGGTCGGTGGAGCTGGGGAGGGGGAGGAAGAACCATGGATCCGTGGAACTGGACTCTGCAGTTCTTCCCCTGTAACGGAGGAGGGCCTTCACTGTCCAGGCATGGAAGCTCTGATCTGTTCTCCAGGGCCTCCTCACCCCCATGCCGAATCAAAAAATGGTCACATTACTTGAGTAGTTTACAGAACTTTTGTTTTATTTTTTAAGATTGTATTAATACTGTAGCTATTTTTTGAGAAATTGTTTGCAAAGTGTAAATATTTGGATGTTGTGCATGTCCCCCCCCCCCCTCCACTGAATGTGTGGGAGCACAGTGGGAGTGGAGACAGTGAGTGATGCCATTGGTTGCCCTGCCTGTCAGTCAAGCAGCACAAAGATTTTTATATACTGACTTGTTACATAACTACTGCCATAGAATATACTTCACCACATTAAGTGGAGAGGTTCCTCAGATTCCAAATTACACTGGCTTCTGTATTACTAACAATCAAGTTAAGGTTTGGATTTTTGGACAGCTTAATTGCAATCTCTTCACTTATCTGTCTGAAATTTAGGAAATTTTTAAACTTTTTTTCAAGATTTTTTTTTAGAGATTGCAAATGACCTGTGTTACCCAGCTGCTGGAGGCACTAGATAGCAGCATTATTTTAATTGTAATATAGGATGAAGTTAAAGAACATTAAAATAATCTTGCTAGGTATTTATTTGCAGTACATAATGCAAAAATCAAGATCCTGACCTGTAAACGGAGAGACATCAGTTCTGAAGCTTTTATTAATTGTAAGTGATTTGGGAGTGAAGAACTAAGTGAGTTATGATCAGATACCACTTACCAGTTGTTTATAAGCTGAGAATGTACTGCAGCTCCAGTTCCCTTCCATGGACAGAATTGGTGTGCGCTTCCATCCTACGAGAGGTGTAATTTGGTGACCATTATTTGCAAAAATGAATGCTGATGCATCTCAGGCATCACCTAGCAGCCAGCTCACCTCCTGGTTTCCATGACTTCCACTGTGCTCGCAACAGTGTTAGTGCGACAGAGCTCAAGCGGTCAAAACAGGCCAGTTGAGAAATGGCGACTTGTTCTGCTAACTGAACACACTCTCCCATCCTGTGTGTGAATAACCCCTGCTGTCTGAACTGGACAGGCTACAATGCTGACACTATTCTACTTCAGTGTACTGTTAATTTTTTCCCATTAAAATTTTCCTCACCTTTTCTTCCCCCAAGTGAACACTGCATACCACTGAAAGCCTTTACTGTACAAAGCAAAGAACATTTTACATCAGACCTGCAGTTCTATTCAGTCCAGGCGTATCGTTGTTGTAGGCGACTCTGCCCCTGAACAGGACCTCTCTGATGCTGTACTAAACATTTACTGTTAAAAGTATTCGTAAAAGCACATGTTTTGCCTGTAGTTGTAGAATGTACTAAACCTCTGATATTAACCATTATGGTGTTGAAAATGAACATGAATGACATGGTTTTTCCCAGAAAATTCAGATTTAAATGTCACTGCATATTTTTAAAAGGAACATGTCAAAAGTTTTAATAGACCGATGCTTATCACTAAGGACATCTGTGTTCTCTCTGGAACTGTAGAAAATGCAGCCTTTGGTTATTAAAAAGAAATGGGAAAACTTGGGTGTTAGTGTCATTTTTGTCACGTGCTTCCCTTTACCTGAGCCATATGAAAAAAAGTATCTTGGAATGCATTTCAATTAGAATATATGTAAATTTATGCTGAAAAATATCTCTGAAAAGCAGCTGCTGTCACTGTATTATAAACATTTATTGTTGTAACTATATTGCTTTGTTATATTTTTAGAAGTTATCAGGTGTGGGTAGTACTAAATACTGTATATGAGGAAAGTCCTATACATTGTCCACCGAATGAAAAAAATTTGAAAGAAGAGGTGATGAGTGTTCATAAAGAAATGTAGCAGAGCTGCAGTATAAACAGAATGACACAAAGACCCTTGGAATATATAGATCCCTCCTTCCAAAACACTCATTATTGTGGCAAAATGTGGTGTTTAGCTCCATTTGTTGCAAGGAAAACAACAAACTTTACTTAATCAAATTTTTTAAATTAAATTTCATATAAAAAATAAGAAACCTGACATTCTGGCATTGTCAAATGCAATTAAAAAATACATCATTACTATCCAAGACTCCACTAATAAAAAAACAATAAAAGCCATTACACTGTCAATCTTTCAATATCGTCAGTTAGATTGCAACATGCAATTGAATTCCCCTGGCCTTTTACATGTGTATTTACTTGAAACGTATTTATATTTATTTTTTTACATACTTATTTTTTAAGTGGTCTCTTTGCTTGTTTTGTTCTTTATTTTTCATTAGTTAAGAAACGTTCAATATGGATTCTTAAATCAACACCATTACCCAGAATGCTTCGCGGAACGTTAACCCGACGTTTTCTCTGTCGCGCAGGGTGAAGTTAGCGCACGAAAGCGAAGTAGCTAATGTGTTATTTTTCGCATTTACCTGGCTTTTGTCGTTCGGATACCGGAATATTGATCAGGTAAAGAAAAGAGAACAGCACCATTTTTCTTCCTTTGTATTCGGTAGATATGTCACTCGTTTCGGACCTAGCTGTTGTGTTTTAAGTTTCAAGTTTAGCGTCGTGTGTACGAAGTCCACACAGATAATATTTATTTGTATATTTTTGTTTTAAGTTCTCAAGTGTGAAAAATATTCACAGATGGTAGTGATTCTGTGAAATGTTTTTGATCTGTTACTTACTGTTACTGATCTGACACCTCTGCCCATGGAAACTTTGGACATTTGACAATGTTATTTATCAATTTATACATCAAGGAATTTTTACTATACAAATTCATGGTGATTCAGGGTGGGAAATCAAACCCAGAACCTACAGTTTGCAGTGTAACAGCTCTAACCACTACACCACCTGCTGGATTGCGGAACTGGAGTTTGGGTTGTGCTGTGCAGGTGATTGATTGTGTTTGTACAGATGTGTGTGTTTTCCTTCAGGTAAATACATCTGGGTACTACAGGATGACCCGAGAACAGCAGGCTGTTGAGCAAGCCAGGAGAGCCTTCCTCACTGGCCGGTCGAGGCCCCTCGACTACAGAATTCGCCAACTCAAGTCTCTGCGATGCTTCATCGCGGAGAAGAAGGCAGACATTACGGCTGCCCTGCAGAAGGACCTTGGCAAGGTGACACATCACTCATCAGACTGTCTTTGGTGGGTCTTTGGGTGTTTCAGTGCGCTAGTGTTAATGTGTGCGTGCACTTTCCCACACAGAGTGAAAATGGTACAGAGCTGTATGAAATGCTGAGTCTCGAGGGAGAGATCATGGCAGCTGTTAAGCATCTCCCCAAGTGGGCAGCACCACGGCCAATGGAGAAGAACCTTCTCACCATCATGGATGAGGTGTATGTCCAGCCCGAGCCCCTCGGGGTGGTCCTCATCATTGGGGCTTGGAACTATCCGTGGGCAGTCACTCTGAAGCCCCTGATCGGAGCCATTGCTGCAGGTGTGTACTCCGTCTAGACTGGGGTCCCTTTATGTCCTGTGCCTGTCTGTCCTCTGCCTGTCAGTCCTTTCCCACAGTTAATGTTCTCTTATGATTATTATTATGAATACTATTATAACTGAATAAGGTACTTAAATGTTGAGTTTGTACACTAGTATTTTTACAATTGTTTACCCTTTGTACAGTAGGGTAATGTTTACTACTGTCAACTCAGGGTAAGTGCCTTGCTCACCAGTGGTGCAGCAGGATGTGCGATTCACACCTTGGATGTTTTGGATGTGGGGTGACAACTCTATCCACTCTAGCACCTGCTTTCTGCTTGTAGAAGATGACCATTAATGTAGTGTAAAAAAGAACTGACAGTATAAGCAAAATGTTGCGCTCAGTATAAACATACAGCTCACATTTGGGCAAAATACTACCTTTAAGCATCCAGAAAGTAAAACCCCATTCCATAGTCCTGAAAGGATTTTTAAAAATGTAGCATTCATGCTCAGAAGAGGGGAAAAACAGTCATACCCTGGTCTGTGTTCCTAATCAGTTGCTGAAAACCAGATTTAATTTGAGGAAATGTAAGTAGGAGGCCTAGTTCCGATTATTTTACATGGGGAAAAATTACTTTCTGTAAAAAAAAAAAAAAAAAAAAAAAAAAACAACTTTTCTCAGATATCAGTAAAACACCTATATAACCTTTATAATAAAGGTCATCATCAACCTCTCTCTTCTCTTTTTATACAGCATCAAATATTTAGCAATGTCATTTATTTAGTGCTGACAACTTAAAACACACAAACCGGCACATTCTAATGAACTGTTACATACTGTTTGTATTCAGCAAATGAAAAGAAAAGTTGATATATGCAGTAGTATACAGTGGAGGAGAACGTGTTGGTCATCATTCATGGTGACAGGTGGAGGCACTTGAATGTGAGCATGAGTCAGGTGATGAGACTCTTTCAAGGTTTTTAATACATATTCAACAAATGAGAAGGCATTCTGGTTATCCATTGCCAGACAGAGCACTGACTTGCTTGCCACAGCTGACTGGACACAAAACCACAGCAGATCATCCTCACTCACGTTACTGAAGCATTGATTTTTTTTTTTTTTTTGTAGTACATTATCAGGCTAAAAAACATTACAAGCAGACCTTGAAATTTAAACCCGCATTTTTGGTATAAAATACATTAAATGTGCTATCAGGAGGATATAAATAGGGAGGACAAAACGTGGTGTATGACAGTACAGAGATTTTTGATATTTCTTGTTACATTTGTAACATTTTTACACACAGTGCTTAAAATTGTTTATTTCCTCATACTGTTCTTTCTTCTTGAAAACCTTTCTGGTTTCCCAGGTAACGCAGTTGTGGTGAAGCCGTCAGAGGTGTGTGTACATACCGCCAAAGTCATGGAGGACCTACTGCCTCTGTACCTGGATAAGGTAGGTCTGACCTCCTGTCTCCCTGCTAGTGCTCTTGTGCATCTGTCTCTACCTGAGTGGAGGCAAGTTGTCTTCTTAGACATTAAACTGCATTGTACACGTCTGTGTTTTTCTTTCTGATACCAGGAGATGTACCCCGTGGTGACAGGGGGTGTCACCGAAACCCAGGAGCTCTTGAAGCAGCGCTTTGACCACATCTTCTACACAGGGAACTGCATGGTGGGGAAACTGGTGATGGAAGCAGCTTCCCACCACCTCACCCCGGTCATCCTGGAGCTGGGTGGCAAGAGCCCCTGTTACATTGACAAAGATTGTGACATCACCGTCGCCTGCCGGTAACTTTTGTGGATCACAATGCCATCTTTATGCAATCTAGTCTGGTTCCCACCTTATTGGGTCTGACACCCTTCCGTGTTTACATGCGTGTTCCTGCAGCCGCGTCACCTGGGGGAAATACGTGAACTGTGGGCAGACCTGCATTGCACCCGACTACATCCTTTGTGAGCCCAGCATCCAGGACAGGGTAGTGGAGGAGATCAGGAAATGCATCAAGGTCAGTACTGATGGACCTCAAAATTGACATGCACTTGTAGTTTGCCAGTTCAAATCCCAGACACAACACAATGCACTCCAAATTGGTTCAGTAAGGTTGCAGCATGTGTGTTTTAAGGGTGCAAACTATATTAACTACTTTGTTAAGAAGTATACACAGTAGTGTAGATACCGCTGCAGTAAAACAGTATTTATTTTAAAATTAAATGTTGCGTTATACAAATTCATGTTTAGAAAGGTAACGTAAAATGCGGTAATCTTCACCTCTAAAAAAATCATGATGTGCCCAAAACAGATTGGTAGGTATGTGAATACTTACCAAAATGTAATGTTTATTAATCCAATTAATTATGAATTCCTTCCTTAGTTTCTTTCAAAACATAATTGCCAACCTCTGTTCTGGCTTTTCTTTTATGATCTCCAAGACCACTTTGTCCACCAGAATACTTCTTTACAACATTATCGCTTTGGTCGTCCATGTTTTAACTATAATGTATTGGATCAAAATTAGGCACAAAGGGGGGGGAAGTACGTGGTGTGAATTTGTGTTTTTGGAATAGAATTGTGCTACTCTGAAACACACTCACAAAAGATTGTTATTTAAATTTTTTTCCTTTGTATATTTGTCTTATTTCAATGTTAATTAAAACACTATGTCGACAGCATTTTTATGTTCTTGGTCTAAGTTGAAGTGTTTTTTTGTGGAAGAATAATACTCTACATTAATGGTGATTTGGTAGGAATTTTACACAGACGACCCCAAGAACTTTGCAGATTATGGCCGCATCATCAATAAGCGCCACTTCAAAAGAGTGATGGCTTTACTAGAGGGGAGCACGGTGGCTCTCGGAGGGGACAGTGACGAGTCTGAGCGCTACATTGGTAGGTGACAATCTTTCATGGTCATATCCTCTCTAGTGTCCCACTGCTTTGATGGGGTCAGACACAGTTTAAACACAGGAGTAAAGCAGAACCCCACCCCACGTGTGTAACAGCTAATTTTCTCCCCACCAGCCCCCACAGTGCTGAGAGATGTGAAGCCAGAAGCCAAGGTAATGCAGGAGGAAATCTTTGGGCCCATTCTGCCCATACTTACGGTCAGCAGTGCAGACGAGGCGATCCATTTCATCAACAGCAGGGAGAAACCCCTAGCTCTCTACATCTTCTCTTCGAACAAGAAGGTTTAAACATCTTATGTCTTTCCTTTCAAGGAAAATGTCTTGCTGCTTCGTTTTACTGTTTATGGGCAGGGCAACCTACTCTGGAATCACCAGAGTTAGATTGAGCTATGTCCCACTGTTGTCTTACAGTTCCATGGTCATTGCTGTATGTGAGTCAATTAGCCAGTTTATTTTTTTCCTTTAATATAGCTGCATATTATGATTGACAATAATGCAGTTAGATCTTATATTAGGGATATCCTGAGAACTCTTCTTCTTTATGTAATGAGTCCAGCTCCATATCCTGGATGGCATGATGATATGTCAGTTAATGCTGATGCCCTACAGTACTTGGGCTTTGGGTTTAGTTAGCTTAGTGCCTTATAATTCTAGAATAGCGTTTTGACCCCCCACAATTCTACACTGGACAAGAGGTTATCAGTACTGAGTGAGACTCATTAACTTCATGCTTATTACTGCATCCCTTGGACCTGACCATTCAGGAACCTTCTCTATCCCCATCCTTCAGCTGATAAAGCGCATGATTGCAGAGACGTCCAGTGGTGGAGTGCTGGCCAATGACTGTCTGGTGCACTTCACAGTTAGCGCTCTGCCCTTTGGAGGTGTGGGTAAGTGAACAAAACACTGTCCTCACTGTCACTGATGTAGCCTAATTTTTTGATAAAGAACACACACATACGTACACAATAACAGGGACAGTGGAGACTAAGCAGCCCCAAGAAGCTCTGGTTAAGTATGCAAATAGACAGTCTGTAGAAATATTTTATAGGAAGTCTGCTTTTTATAGTAGAATTCAACAGGATGAATTTAGCAAATAGTACTGAATACACATGTATATTGTCCACTTGAACATTTTTTTTCAAAGCAGACATGTATAAAAGTTGTATGAAATGGGCTGTCATATGCTTAAGGCAGATGGACTCAGAGGGCCTACAGGTGGCAGGTAGTTCCACTTGTTAGCAAACATGCATTAAACATTAAATGCAACATTTTAATTGTTCAGGTAACAGCGGGATGGGCTGCTATCACGGTCGCCACACATTTGACCAGCTGAGCCACCTGCGCAGCTGCCTCATCCGGGGCCTAGCCATGGAGAAGATAAACACGGTGCGCTACCCCCCTCACACCACAGAGAAGATGCGCTGGGCGCGCCTCCTGATCTTGAGACAGGTGAACCTGGGTCGCCTGCGGTGCATGGTGGTGGTGACACTGCTCGGAATGCTGGCTGCTTTCATGGCCCAGGTGAGGCTGCCCAGAACATCACACCCTTTTTGGAGAGAAATGTCTGAACTTTGAATTGGTTTCCATTTTATTGATGGGTGGAAATGGATTACAGTCAGCCTTCTGTCAAGATCTGAGATCTTCCTGTCTGAGCTGCATTTTCAGTATCTCAGATGTGTCTGAGGCACAACCATGCCTTTTGTATTATCTTAACTCTGTACCCTGAACTATGTCTGGCATTATATCAGTGATCTATTGTGCTGATAACAAATGATATTTGCATGTTTTGTGCTTTTTGCAGAGATTACGCAAATGAAGTCACAGATGGAGGAACTCCAGCGGTTTGACATTGGGGTCTCTGAGTCAAACATCTGCTGACTGGATGTAGACCAGGATGAAATGTAGCGTTATGGCACTGGGAGAACATAAAGGTTATCGAGGGTACCGTTTCAGCTGTACCTAACATCTGTGACAGTGACCGTAAATATAATACAATGCATTAAACCAAGAAACCAGGTCTCATCCCCCTATCAAATGCCCTTCATAAAGGATGTTCAATACAACTTTTTGCCAAAAGTTTCCCTCTAAGACTATTAGTGGTAGATAGTAAGTATCCAAAAATGTTATCAGGCTTTTTAAAAACTTTAAAAAAGTGGAGCACATCATTTCAAACATGACTGGTTATATTGTGTAACTTATAATGACTTTGTAGCAGTTTTTCCCACCCCTCTTTTAAGTAAACATGTTAACTTAAAGCCCTTTGTTATCTTGGTAATGGATGGCCCAACAAACCTCACCATGTGAGAACCACGAATAACGCTGATAAATCAGTAAACACTCCCCAAAGAGAATCAGATTACGTAATACATTTGCTTTTTTGATAGTTTGTCTGTTATCAGTTGCATAAATGCTGATGACTTAGAAATTATAGCTATGAAACTATACTGTCACAGTGGAAATGTTCCTTATCACTCGAAGTTCCGTGTCTTTATCATTTCAATATGTTTATAAATACACTTAAATTTTAGCTGTAAATTTAAATTTGTAAACCTAACTTTTGAATGACATACTACTAAAGTAGTTCAGTACACTATTTTCATCCACAGGATTTTAGTGTTAATTTTTAAACATCTTAACTTCTTTTAAATGAGTTCCACAGTTGTTCTTTTATTCACATTGTATCACTTTTTCTAGAATCTAAAAAACCTTTTTGTATTTATTCCTTTACTTTGTTTTCTATACATTGAGGAGTAATGCAAGCTGTGTCAGGCAACATCGGCACAGTTTAGAATTGCTTCACAGGGGTTAGGTGCCATGGTCTAGCCAGGTCATAAAATTCTGGACCTGAATGATGATACCACACAGTAAACCTTTTGTAAGAACGGGATATAATGGATACTGTGAGAACAAAATGAGCAAATGGCCGACACCTGTTACACTGCTGGATATCGGATATTGGATATATCTGAAAATGGGTTTGCCCAATCACAGTCCACAGTTATTAATAATATTCAGGTTAGATTTCCACACACTACACTATGAACCTACATAAGTTGTGGTACAAATGATGGCTTTGAAAATGTTTAATCCATCGTTGCTTCACAGAGCATATGCCATTTCTCTGTCGTTCCAGCTGGAACAGACAGCCGTGTGTAGTGCCACGTGACTCGCAGCTTGATTAAAAAACAGATTGGCGTGGTGTGACTCAGAGAGAACTCTATCCTCTCATTCTGGGCACATATGGGGTGGACAGAGGGCAGATGGTAACAGTGAAATGGAACTGGTAAAATTTGGAGAAAACATTTTATACATGTTTAATTAATGAACTCAACAGGTTTTGTACATAGTATAGGGAACCATGAGCAGTAAAATAGGCTTGAAATGAATTATTTGCATGTCATAAGTAATATAAGAATTTCTTTAAAACCAGTACCAAATGATCCAGGAACTGTGTGATACGGGGAGGTCATCTGTTTTCATACTTCTGTGTGACTATAAAAGACAGATAATAAACCATTAAATGTAATGAATGTGTAATACCTGGTGGTATCATAAGTGTTCCATTATAGCTACAAATGTCAACCTATAGATTAATTGCACATATGCACAATAATCAATGTATTGTTACAACTCTAAGCTGTACTAATGCATGCATTATTAAAGCATACATATACACCACTAAAAATGTTTATATACATATGTAGTTTTAGTACTGCCTTTAATGCAAATTGGACTGGCCTGGTTGTGGGCATTTTCTGCAGCAAGCATTTGGTTAATGGACATTTTTTTGGGCTCCGTTTACCTCTTGTAAAACCTTGTAAGACATCAGCAGAGACATCTGAGCACAGGTACACATTTAAATGCATGGTGTCAACATCCAGACCTTGATGGAGACCCCCCATAGACAGCATGATAGGGTTACACTCACCCCTAACCAGCCAGTATGTGAGATCTATGGCCAGTGCTCAGTATGGGATCAGTTCCACCTCTATTGTGCAGATATTCACCTGGAATACTGTCTTGCTACACCCAAGTCAATTTGATAATATAATTCAACACGTTCAAACATCTTTTTAGTATCACTTCTTGGAGCAAGTTTACTTCCCTATAAATTCAGTAAAACAGTAATTTAATATGTTCTAAACCAGTGAAATAGTTCTCTGATATCTAATACCTAAGATTCCATCAGTGAATAAAGGGCAGTACTGTGTTGTCTTCCTTTGGTTTCATCACATGACCTTCAGCTCTGATTTTATATGAGACTTTTTGTATACAAAGCCTCACCTTTAGGCACCTGAGAGCACACTGAAGGAGAACTTCTTGGTGTTGTACAAGATCAGGTCATCCACAGTGCAAGCAGATGGTAACAAAATGATTAGAGCAATTGCCTTGCGTGGAAGAAACCTGTATTATTTCAGTGTGTGTATCTTGATCAAGAGTACAATAGTACATCATGAGGTGGGTTCAAAGCAATGGCCTTCCAATGGCAGGGAGATGGATCTAATCAACACATAACCTATTGCCCCAACATTAAAGGGACCCATGCAAACCCTTCCTGTACACCTACAGAGAATATATGTTGCAGCCATAAAATAAAAATAACAGGGACAGGCCTATCACATCTACTGCATCATTTGTCAGTGTTCAATAAGTGAAATGTTATTTTAATTTTTGTTCATCGTGACATACATTTTCTAACATCCTCTGTACCTTCTTTCCAAATAACACCTTAAATACACATTATCAGTGACAATTCAAGCCCAATCCAGTCTGCAGAAACATATACTGATATTCTTATCCCCGCCATGGAGGAAACTACCGCCAAAAGTGATTTTTTTTTTAATGTAATCTATTTAGTTATTTAATTGTACAAAACACTTCGTAGACCGTGAGGCCAGTAATAACCCACGTTGTAAAGACTTAAATCATTATTTTAAAAAGCTTGGAAATATACAATTTTTTAAACCAAAAAATTGAGTATTTTTCTTGTAATATGATAACGCCTATCACAAGGGAACCACATGTGTTCGTCTTGTCGATCCACCGGAAGACTAAAAAAGAGGACACGTGCGTGGCTCTTTGAGCAACCGGAACTTACTAAAGAGACACACGCTACCGGAAATTGATGGGGGCGAGACATGGAACTGTAGTTATGGTTTCGTCGTGCCACCGGATTCTTTTAAAAGGACACACACAAGCGACTCGCGTGCGACATGGAGGTGTAAGCTTATTTATCTTTTGTTGGCGTTGCTGTTACTGGGTTATTTATCATTAAGATGCTGCTTCTGAAGATTATAAAGCCTGTAGTGCTAAAATAGGCAGCAAAGTGTGTAGTGGCAGTGTAATCTGAGCGAATTTGTGTTTTTTTTCACCTCCGGGGAGGTACGGCGTTTATCCGTCTGTTATTTTATTTTTTTGCTTTAAATGAAGAAAAGTGCATTACACACGGGTGTATCATCTCGCCATAAACTGGTAGCTCTACTATCTTGGTGACTTGGCCCAGGTTTTCTCCTAATGAGTGTTACGTACAATCTTACTACTTCAGTTCATATTTCATAATGAGTTATTTCAAAACTTCCAACTATGCTAAATGTTTCTGCCCCGTATAACGGTGGCTGAATAAACTTGAGTGAAAATGTGTTAACCAGCTGTTAGCCAGCTCTTCTATCTGTTTTGTAATGACAAAATTATAGATACAGGTGTGTGACTGTTTTAATGGTCGCTGTAAGTAGAGACACAGCATAGAGGTGGATAAAGTGTATTAAAACTGGCCCTTAGGTGTCCATCTGTCGTCGTTAGCGGATTTGACAGACACGTGCATCCTAAAGTTGTTTTTTCTGACTTGAAGCCTAATCGTGATTCATTTCTTGAGGCTTCATTTCCAACAGAAACGTTTCTTCCTCACTGAAAACCATTCACACGTTTGGACAAATGAATTACAACATTTGTGTTATGGTCACCTCAGAATACCAGAGAGCTTTTCTCTGTGAGTCCTCAGTATTTTTCAAGACACGTTTTAGGAGTGAGCTCTTCTGTGCTGTGCTGGTCCTTCCGTTCAGACTACTATACCCTAAATGCGATCTGAGTTTGTTTAGTTTTACTGGAGGCCAGCAGGAGGCACCAACTTCCCCCTTTTGTCAGGCTGGGTGGATCACAGCCATCCCACTGCTAAGGAAATATAAAACACTGTTCACTGTGATAACATTGGCCAGGTCTCTCTCAGATGATTCCATTCCATAAGAGTAATTGATCCCAGGTATAAGTTTGAAGACTGTAGGTTTTTGAGAACATTATTCTGTTCCTGTAACTGCAGATGTATAAGCTCCATTGCAGCAATCAACCTGACATGCTGTCCGGTGAAACACTTAAGAGAAATTTGCACAAATTGACTGTGATGATTGGCATTTTAAGGGATAAATAGTCTTTGATTTGTACACGAAGGCACTTACTGGTTAAAAACTTCCCTACATAGCTAATGAACCATGTGATGAATTTCAGGAAGGATGCCAGTGCCGCAATGCTGAGCAACTATGAGGTATGAGTTTGCTTGCTGTTTTTGCCAGAGTCATGTGATTTGGTTGCTGTTTTTTTATTTCTTTTGTTTTTTTTTTTGTTTTGTTTTTTTTGCACCTGTGGCCACATGCTCCACCCACTCACACACAGGTATACCAGCTGTTGGCAGACCTGAAGGAACAGCGGAAAGAAAGTGGGAAGAGCAAACACAGCACTGGGCAACAGAACCTCAACACCATCATGTATGAGGTGTGAGCATGTATGACTTTTACTGCAAACCTGGTTTGTTCTGCGATGTGTCTTAAGCACCAAGATTTGTTACACAAGTGCTGCTGGTATGAGTTGGGTGAGGGAGGTCCTTCTATTTCACTGTATTAAGCCTGATTGACATTGAATTCCATCCTTTAAATATCAAGCTGAATAAATGGACATTTCATTGTTGTAGAATTAATAGTACTGATGAGTTGTATGTCACATTGAACAAAACGTGCTAAATTAATAAGCTGTAAGATGTTAATTAAAGCCTAGACGGGTTCACTGTGTTGTAGATAATAGTGTATAATGATTCGAGGCATTATCTTGAAATCAGTGAGTTTGAATCCCCACTCATGCTGTAGCACCCTGATCAAGGTATTTACCCTGAAATGATACAGTAATAATTACCCTGCTGTATAAAAAGGTAAATCAATGTAAATAGCTCAGTTTACAAACCTGAAGTTGTAAGTCACTTTGGAGAAAATTGTCAGATAAATTTGAAATAAACTGGATTCCAGAGCAGACATCTTTCCACTCACTTAGTTTCAACACACAGACAGTTATCTAAAAATACTAGTTGTAAGAAAACCAGGACTTTAATGTTATGATTTGTCAGGAGTGTGTGGCACACATACTTAAGTTTATCCCTTTTATTGGTACACATTGTTTTTATCATTTTTTTTTGTCATTTCCCTGCTCTTTAACAGACCATGAAGTATCTGGCAAAAACACCGTGTAGCCGCCAAAGTCCGGAAGCAGTGAAGGGGTTCCTCACTGCCATGTTACCACACAAGCTCACCAAGTGAGTACAGTGCAGTGTGTACATGTTTGGGCTGATTTGGTATGTGTGTCTGGGCTGCCGCTTACCCTGATCCGGATCCTCCTGGGTAGGGTCCAAGTGGTTTGGGTCGGGGGCTCCTAAAGGATTGTAGCAAAAGTGCTTTTTGAAAGATTGGGGAGATGGTGATTGTGAAAGACTGTATTTCCAGCAGACACTTAGCTGCACCCCAGAGCTGCTGCCACAGTGTCTTATTTCTACTTTGATGACCATGCTGCTTGGATTTGGGAGTTTCCAGGAATGTCTAGACTTGGGTTTTTTAAGACCCTGAGTGAAATCATCTTTCATTAGTCAGTTTTTGGCTTGTTTTTTGGGATATACAAATGTTATCACTAACATCCAGGGGGTTGCTGGAAAAGTGCAATGAATCACTTTTTTAAAAAAAGTTCTTTTTCTTTAACTGTATACTCCCCAAATTACCACAGAATGGAACTGTTTAATCTGAAAAACATTTTAAAATCAAGCTGAAAATGCAGTGACTCATTCTTTTGAGAAAATGTTAACGTTAACAAACATTGTGCTTGTTTTTATTTACGAGTAGGCGATGGAGTTTTCCAACATCCTTCCCACATCACTGAGATGATGTCTTCGTTTCCTCTGTGTCACGTCAGTTAACACTTACCTAGCCATGGCTTTGAGAGGATACGTGCAGCACAAGAGAGTCTGTCTGATTCTGCTGTCTCTACTTCCTTCCCTTTTTATGCATTTTACTACTTCTGTTCTTTCCCCTTAGTGTTTTTGTGGTCATTTACCCAATTCTCGCCGCTCCGCTGAAGCATGATTCGTACACTGACTTGTACTTCTCAATGGCATAGCTGCAGAAGAGGACAGAGTAGCTCAGTTGAAATTGTCTGCTGAGACTAATAATGCTCCTTCTGCCAGCTCACCTACCATGTAAAGTCTGTTCCATGCTTCTGTCTGCTCTGTTGCTTTTTGTTGGCTATTGTGATTATAGTCTTACTCACTGTGGGTTCTTGTGAAACAGTGTAGTCCATTAACAAGAATAAACGGTGTCATAACAGTTTGTGTGTATTTTCTAGGAATGCACAATGAATGGCATCAGAATATCAATATGGGCCAGTTATTGTTTAAATTTAATCTGCATCAGGCTGATATTTAAATTTGAACGATAATGCACAATCTTTTTGTGCATACAGCATGAAAATATCTGCAATGTGGAAGTTTTTCAAAGTGAGAGTAAAATATGCCATTTGCATGTGACTTGCAAACTTAAATTAGTGCCGAGAGTGAGACGTTGTTCAGTGTGTCTTCTAATATGGTCAGCAAAAAAAGAAACAGAATTTTGTGCATCCAGGCAGAAATGTGCTCATTTGTTTAGAAAAATGTACCCTGCATACTAAAAAATAGAATGATGCACTTCCAGAAAAATGTGCTGTTAAGTGGTGCTGTATCTGTATCACTGCATCATTGTATTCATTTTTCAGTTTTTATTATTTCAGTTTTTGTTTTTTGTTTTGTTTTTTTTTGTTTTTGTTTACATCAAAAAGAAAAAAGTTTTGCATACCATTTAAGGCTATAGCCAGCAGAGTCATTTCCTATTTAAGGATCAGATAGCCAAGCATGGTTGAGCAGATGCTGTTTATTTTACTGGTCATGGTTTGCAAAACTGAAATGTTACCCAAATAAATTTTGTGTTTATCTTTTGTTATTATCCAAGCAGATCTATTCCCATTTTATTTTATGAATATGTGTGTCAGTGTCGACATCAGCATCAGATGATGGGTACAAAGAAATTTTTGAACAGCGGCATCAGCACAGAATTCTCACATTATGCATCTCTGAATTTTTCATTAAATTGAACTCATGCATTTTTGTGAAAATAGCAATTTTTGTTAAGCGCTTCAAGAAAAAACATCAACATTTCAATCACTTCTGTGATTTAAATCCACTGAAATTGGTATATGTTTACCAGATACAATGTAAATTTTACCACATTTCAATATCTGATTAAACTATATTACAATCAGACTTGCCGACTAATGTGTGGGTGTGTGTGTTTGCACACGTGCATGTATGTGCCTGCTTGCATGTGTGCGTGTGTTTGCACACGCGCACCCACATTCTTACACATAGTAATTTTAACGTGGTTGATGGTGTGAAAAAGAGATCATGTTCATGCTCACATCAGAAATGTCACATCATGTACATATGTTGCAGTCATCACGCATGCAGCTGCTGTCACTGAGGAGCTTTGTTTTCGTGGTCTTGGCATTCCATGACTGCTTGTCCACAAGAAGACCAAATTCCTCCTATCCTACCTCATTGTCCTTTCTCTTTTTTCCCCATTCTTAATTATGGCTATAAAATATCATTGTTATCCTGGTTTTTGATGGGGAAAAAACATGTTTAAATCAACTGCTTTGTCATTACTGTGGGTGCTTCTTTATTGGGACTTACATTTGTTTGTGGTCTTGATCATAAGACTGATAAATGCTATAAAGTTATATGGTGCCAGGAAAGTGAAGTGTCTCTGTAAGCTCTGTTCTTGGTTGTTGCGGAGACAACTGTGAGCTATTTGGACTATTTCTGTGTATTTGGAATGTGCTGAAGAAGCAGCTGGCCACCAGCATTTGGGCCTTTTTTCGGCATGCAGTGTGATCCAGGTGATTAATCCTCTTCCTTTTGTCTCCTCCAGGGCAGAAAAGTTGCAGCTCCTCAACCACCGACCACAGACTGCTGTCGAGATCCAGTTGGTGAGTCTTTCTGTCTTTGACACCACCCCACCCACCTCTCAACCATCCTTTCTGTAACTACTGGATGGACCATTGCTTTGCTTCTGGTTTAGTGTTGCTAATTGTTTTCCCAGCCTTCCTGAACTGTAATCAATCTGCCTCCCTGTGGGTCTTGATGGGGTGGCAGCCTGGGGGTGTCTGTTTAGTGGTTCTAGGGATCACTCCACACGGGCCACAATGCATGGCCTTGTTTGTTCTCTCTCTCTCTCGCTCGCTCGCTCTCACTCGCTCAGATTTACTCTGGAGTCAGTCTGGGAAGGAGACTTGCATACCTCTGTGGTACCCATAGCAGCCAAGAAAAGCACTGGAAAAGGTTGTGTTAGTGTTTCCATCTGATTGTCTGAGCTCTGTCCTACCAGGCACCACCACCACGCCTCTCTTGCAAATAGTTTCTTTTTGGGAATTAGTCACAAATCCTTTGTTTATGTTAAACCTGTGAGGGGAGCTGCAGTAGGGGCTGAGGGCCATTATCTACCCTTATCCTATTTTTTAAAAAAAACACCCTGTGGTCTGTTATGCTTTGTCAAATGATGTCCTGAGTTCAAGGTACCTTACATGTAGGTGATTGCTCCAAGAGTGGCTCCAGTGTCAGATTTTCCTCCTGGTAGTCCATGGTCTGTGTCCTTAATGCAGTAGTTCCCTTGTTGTGGACCTCTATGTGCAGGAGGAACAGATAATTCTGAGGTTCATGTCCTCTAACTGCAGTTTTTTACAAAAAAGTAGTAAGTTGTTTTGGAGAGACACATCAAATAATTGGGCAAAAAAATACATATTTGTGACCTCTATATTTGACTAAGAATTTAGAACTGCACTAAATGGCAAAAACCAAGACTTTGTATAAAGTGAACTGGGCTGTATTAAACTGTGTGCTAGTAGAGGAGCTTTGAGGCACTGCTGCCAAATACGTTTAGTTTTTTTTAATAAGTGTTTGCAAAGATATTCTGGAAATAGCCGGAACGTGGCATGATGGGATTCTCAGGATACCTTTTAAAATCAAATGTCCTGGAAAGTGAGCTTTGCTTCACTGCTAGATAGTGTAGACCTTGGCATTCAGTGCCCCCCCCCGTTTACATCCCCTGGATGCTAGAAATGCAAAGACCTCAGTTGACTCATGTTGTTAGTGCTGTAGAGTTGCTTCTTAGATCTTACCAATTTTTGCTTAAACATGCAAACCTTATTTTTTTATAGGTAGAATGGGAAATAAGTACTGAAATGTTAATCCACATTTTTTTGCCAATGTCAGAAGTTGCATATATGTGTTTTAATTAAAGCAGTTTCAAGCATTTTTGACAGGGCAGGAATTCTGTTTTCTGTGTCGTTTTAACTGAAACTCTGTTTAACCCGTTCATTAGATTCCAATTGATTCGGCTTCCCAGGGTTTTCAGAGATGCCCAGAGTTTTTGGAAAATTTTAAGATGTGTGAATCTGAATGGTGGGTCACAGCTCTCCTTAATGGGGTTTGTTTGTGGAATTGTTCCTGGGCTGTCAGATAGAAGACCACTACGTAGAGGTAGACACATGAGAGGAGATGATCGTATGGGGTACAACATACCCTCCGTCATACTAGAGCTGTAAAAAACCCTAGTGCCCACGGGGAAATGATTCACTGCTGTACCTGAGGTCTTCAGCCTGGCTAGGATTTGAACACTAATTTGATTTAACTTTGCTGAAGATGACAGTGAGTTCTAAACTAACTTTTGTAGTTTGAGGTCTGAATGAGGCCCAAGTAACTCAGACTTTGCCAGTGACAGTGACCTCACTTTTTTGCTGCTGGGCATTGGGTTCTGATCTTTGCATCAGTAAGTAAACACCATAGACCAGGGGTTCTTGGTTGTTATTTTCTCCTGTTCCTTGGACTTCACTGCAGCACTTGCAAGTTTAAATATCATCTTTGTTTGCTGCTGCAGAATGTCAATATTTGCTTGTTTGGCGAACATATTTTCTGTATTTGTTTTCCCACTGCTGCACAGTCTTAATATTTCCTTATTGCAGTCACGGGATGAGGACGTTTGCTCACTGTGATGCACTATGAAAATCTATGTCAGGGAAAGGAATGGGTATATCGATTCCAGATGGTTCTGTGCTTCCGCCTGCAGCAGTTTGGAGCTGAAACGCAGGAGCTGACATTTGCACGCTGTATCGATCCTCGGCCACTAAATCAGGGTCCTTTCCCATGGTATCAAACAGCTCCCTCCATACAGCATGTTGCATCCTGACTTTGACCCCACTTTGGAATTATACTGTTTTGTTTTATATATAAATGGCACAATCCATCGATCTGTGAATGTAATACATTCCTGAAAAACTGCATGTTAGCCAAAATGTTTTTAGAAAACATGAATCCCAGTACATTTTAATGGTAATTATGTTTAAGGGTCCTGACTACCCAGGAGATGACCCTGTGGAAATGCAAACTTGTCTGACAGAGCAGCACCCATTAAACATGCCTGACCCCAAAGCTGTTGAGTATACTGAACACCATCGGGGCCAAAAGACCTAAACACTAAATGTATAGTTCTCATAGACTGAGCATTAAAAAGTTGAGGGATTACTGTATATACAGTACTGTACTTGCACTTTACACAAAAATATTTACCGTAGGCATTTATTTTGGGTCTTCCGCATTAGTGTGTTAATAGGAAAGAGCATATTTTAGATTTCCAGGCACTCCTTTTGTAAAAAGTAAAATATTATAGTGAGATTTTTGTATGTCGTTAAAAAAAGTAACATAGTAATGGACCACTTTCCAGATTTTAAAAAAAAAAAAAAAAAAATCTGGTCCTTGTGGGCATATAGCCCAGTGCAGGATTAAAGAAGTAAAACTAACGTGCTAATGATCAATGACGTAAGGTGTTGGTTGAACCAAACCGATTAACTGAAACATAAACAGCTGCAGAGGAAATAAAACTGGGCGAAGGACAAAAGGTGAGGTTGCAGAAGATATGGTAGTTTAATCTTCAGATGTTCCACCATGGCAAGAGTGAGCATGGCAGCAGGACATCAGGTGGTCATCCTGCATGAGCAACATCTCTCCCAAGCACAACTTTCACAGCAGANTCAGGTGCTCATCCTGCATGAGCAACATCTCTCCCAAGCACATCTTTCACAGCAGACGGGAGTTTCCAGATGTGCTGTCCAAGCTCTTCTGCAGAAGCAGAAAAGAACAGGCAAGGTTGAGGACCACAAATGCANCAGGAGTTTCCAGATGTGCTGTCCAAGCTCTTCTGCAGAAGCAGAAAAGAACAGGCAAGGTTGAGGACCACAAATGCAGCAGTCAGCCATGGAAACTGAGTGCAGCAAAGAAGAGATACATCAGCCTTACTTCCCATCAAAATCGGAAGATGTTCGGCACCACGATCAGATCAGGACTGGCAGAAACCCTTGGACCCTAATACACCCACAGATAGTCTGTAGAGGTCTTGTCAGTAGTGTTGTTCAGGGAAGAATTGCAATCAAAAAGCTGCTCCTCAGAGTTGGAAATAATCCAAGCAAGTCACCTACTCATGAAAACACAAGGACTGGCGTGAGAAAAATGCCAGCAGATGCTCTGGATTAACTTGTCAAAATTTGAAATGTTTGCCTCTAGCCGGAGGTAGTTTGTGTGCTGAAGAGCTGGAGAGCAACATGGATGAGTGTCTGCAGGCAACAGTGAAGCACGGTGGAGGCTCCCTGCAGGTTCAAGGCTCATTTCTGCAGATCAAGTTGGTGATTTGGTTGAAGGACTGTCAGGGAGGTATCTGATCGGTCCCAGATTCATTCTGCAGGATGATAATGACCCCAAACACATGATAGAACTTTTGTACATTTGTCAAACATTTAGTTTGTATGGTTTTTCTGAATTTGTGACTTTTTATGTTGTCAACTTGCAAAAATATGTATGAATTATATGAATTTCACAGGTCACACAGCAGGCAGTACTTGAGCTACAAAGTTTTTTGACTGTCAGGTTGCATCCACCTTGAATCTGTGAAATTTGTGTTCTGCCTGTGTTCATGTAAGTTTCCACTGGATGTTCCAGTTTCCTACAGTCCCACAGTGTGTTTTCAGGTGAACTGGTGACTCAGTTGCCCTTACTTCAGTAAGTGTCTGATTGTCCTTAGATGAACTTGTGCCCCATCCAATGTATATCCTGCTTCTCCCCTTTGCTTCCTGGCTACTCTCTGGACCACTGCAACCTTATGCAGGACAAGAAGTTAATCATAATGGATGGAAGGGTGCAGTAAGTTCTTGGTGTTTATCCTGAATCCCATTCTTCCTGTTTTAATGATGGACAAGACTAGCTTTAGGGCAGTCAGGCAGCTGGGATGGTAACATGAAATATTTATTTTCAGTTACAAAAGCAAACTGATCGCTGTTCCAGTTCAGTTGAAGATCATACATCTCAGGGCCAGGCTTATCTTGAGTTGTTCATCATGCTGCTGCTCCGGCTTGACGGGAGAACTTGCCATTATCAGTTCTGTGATATTCGGTGAGCTTGAGCTTCTCACACATGCTGTGACTCTGGTTGTTGACCATAATGCACAGCTTACTGCATGGTCAAAAACTGTTTGTTTATTTATTTATTTATTTTTAAACCAAGCAGATACGTACTTGGCTGTGACACTGAAGTGTTGTTTTAGTGGCCGCTGCAGGGCGAAATTAGTTATGGGTGAAATTAGTTTACTGGCAAATAACCGCAAGCTGTCAGTGCCTGCATTACTCTTCACTCTACCCCCCGTGAATAACGCAAACTGCATTGTCGTGGTGAAGGGGAAGCTGGGATGAGCCAAGTGCTCCCACCCTTCTTCCATCCCTCCCCTTTCTCAGCAGGTCATCCTTGTGGACTCTGTTTTGGCAGCCACTCCAGAGCCACCAGCAGGGAAGTCCAGTCCAAATTAAAATGATTAGCAAACTGTCGGTTCGGAGAGGGGCTGAGTTTCACACAGACTGCTGCCCACGGTGGGGCTCCTTCCCTGTGGACTTCCTGTGTGTTTGTGCGTGCGTGCGTGCGCACATGCGCGGGTGCATGCTTGTCTGTTTGTTGAAAACTTTGTCATTGACATGCATGTGTTAAATTGGTTTTTCTTGTTCTCAGCAAGATGTTACAGCGTTTCTTTGCTGAACTTAGTTGCTGGCCCTCTATTCAGCTGGAGCAGCTCAGGAATATTACATTTACATTTTATTTTTTATTCTGTAATGTTTGTTACCCCTGTGCAACTGGGCAGTACATGATTACTATTTATCATAAGTGAGTGACATTTAAGTTTATTAATGTAGCTCTCACTTCTCTTGAAAAAGACATAATGTTAGGCTAACTATAATTGTTTACCCATTTGTACAGTTGAGGTTTTTAAAATTTATTTTTTACACTGGATCAATTCAAGCGAATGCTCCTTTGCTCAGGTGTACTACAGCAGGAGGTGCAATTCAAACCTGAATCCTCAAAGTCTCAAGGCAGCTGCACTAACCACTGCACTGCCTGGTGCCCCCTTAAAGTGTTAGATATACCAAAGTCATTCATCCATGTATACACTCCAGCTGTCAACAATTTCCCTGGAATACATGTCTTTAGATTGTGGGAGGAAACCCATGCGATCACAGGAAAAACATGTAGATGCCACATATTTTTTATTATTATTATTATTATTATTATTATTATTAGTTCATTTTTAGCATGAATTTTTCTCCAGAGCTGCTTACAATCAGAGGTTTGTACAATAAGCTACTTACAAATAGTAACACAGTTATACAGCAGGGGCATTTTTATTCTGTCATCTCAGGGTAAAGAGTATAGTCAATGTACAATAGCAAGATTCAAATCCCCATCCTACAGGTGGAGGGCAATAGTTCTATCTGCCACTCTGTTTATGCAGTTCAGGGTTAAATCTCCACATCACCACTCTACATAGGATGTCCCTTAGTGTTGTGCCTTAACCACAATGTTTTCTGCTGTTGTTTTTTAGGGTGTTCTGCATCTATCTAAACATTTACATTGAAAGGGACTGACTCCAGGATTCCAGGAAGGGCCTCAATGACCCTCCCTATAGGGAGTCATCATCACATTGACCTGTTGACTCTGAAGTCTCTTTCAACAAATCTAATTATTTAAATTACATGTATAGATGTGTTCAACACTTCTATTTGGTCTTGTTTGAAAGCAATGTGTTGGTGTTGCTCCAGACTGACTCCCATGCTTTAAGTTGACAGAGAATCTACTTAAGAGAATCTGAGACATGCAAAGCATTTTGCACAATAATAAAGGATCACACCTTCCTTAAAAATGTCACCACTTGCGTGTTGCTGTCATCATCACCAAGCATAATCCAGCCTTTACGCTGTTCAGTTGCATTGGTTTTTATAGCAGCCTTCCCCACAGGGTGCCTCAGAGCATTTAAAATAGATAATAGAAATAACACAGAGACAGATATCTGTATGAGGAGGAACTTATTTGCCCTGTGCCTGTTTGAACCCAGTATCTTTGTCTCCCACTTGTAATGCCGCTTTGTGGAAGGGCTTGGGTGGTTCGGGAGGAGAAGGGACAGTGCTTTGACCCCCCCCCCCCCCCCCCACTATAGTTCCTTTGAGGAAGGTATGTACCCTGATTTTCTCCGGTCAAAATGACTGGTTATGTAAATGCTGAGTCATTTTGAGTCATATCTGTTTAATAAATAAATAGCCCAAGAGGCTATGGATTTTCTGATGTTTTCTATGTATTCAGGTAGTTAAGAGTAAGTTATGGCTTAATCTCACATTTAATAGCATGTGATAACACCGTCAGCCGTTAATTCCATCACTGGTTCTCATTGCTTTGTAACCAGACAGTGTCAGTAAGTGTAGGGTTACATAAATGAATTTCTCTCCAGATGGGTTCCATATGAAACAAAAGTTGATTTATTTATAACCTCCACTCTGAGATGGCAGCTATTTTGGGGGAGGCAAATTCTTATGGAAACACAGTATAGCTGTGTGCATGAAGTGGGAGGTCTGGCATTTTCTGGCACGCCATCCAGGGATTGGGTGGGGTGTCGTTCACACCCAAGGGGTGGGGGCTTACTGCATGTTTCTGCTTGGACCGCAGATGGTGGAGGAGAGCGAGGAGAGGCTGACAGAGGAGCAGATTGAGGAGCTGCTGCGGAAGGTGACAGAGATCCTCCCTGGGGAACCTCAGCAGGACAGCGGCACTGAGCCGGGGGGTGCTGGCGTAGAGGATGAAGAGGTGGAGGCTGAGCAACAGTGAGGGGGACAGCAACAGACTGTGTGGCAGGATTCTTTCCGCACTGATTACGGAACAACGGGTCTGTTTATTGGTCTCACATTTCACTCTGTGGACAACAGCCTTGGTTATGGGTCCCAGGGTAATTGGAAGGGGTGGGGTTGTGGGATGTAGGGGGGGAGAAATACAATAAGGTGTCAAATCAAATTATTCAGTCTGTCCCCCCCCTTCAGTTATTTATAAACTCATACTGTTTACACCACACAGTGTCAGCTCGATAATCTCATGCATTTTGCAGTATGTGAAGGAGGGAAACGGAGAATAAATCCTTTGTGTGGACATGGTGTTTAGCAGCCCACCCCCCCCCCTGCCAGTCTGTCACAGTTCCCCAGAGGTACAGCTGAGGAAGAGGCACATGAATGATGGCTCGAGCAGCCCTGGTAGTTTCAGTCACACTCGCGGTCACCCGGCTCACTGGCCTCCAGGCTTTTTCCATTCCTTCCCACGGCACGTGCTGGTTCCTTTCCGATGACAGGGACTTGCTGTGTCTGCAGCAAGGTGGGGCAGAGTGCTAAGGGGCAAGAAGAACCTGTGGAAGGATCTTCTGAGTTAGAGGAACCAAAAGTGGTCTCCATGTCCCTCCTTGGCTAGATCATCCTGTTTGTCCAGTTGTGTCCATCTATCAATCCATGAAGACAAATTGACTTAAATATAAAACAAACAATGCAATACCAGAGTTTTTTTTCACCAAAATTCCTTGGGTTCACAGTAAAGAATGGATTTAATTAAAGTTGGTTGTTGTTGTTCTGGATCAGGAGAATGAATGATTTATTAACAATCCAAACGGGTCTGTGTGTTGGAGAATGGAGGAATCTCTGCAAAGCACTGATGGCAGTTCGCAGTGGGGCCCCACCAGCAGGACTCAGCGCCTTCACTGTAATTTACCACCGTGCTGCTCTGTCATTTGGAACTGGCACTGTTTGAAAGAACTTCAGCAGACCATGGCTTGTGCCACCAGCATGGGCACATGAGGGGAAAAAAAAGACTGTGAACCTGTCACAAATGCTTGTTACAAACCCTCATTTTATTTTATGATTTCCCACAATCCCCTTGGGTTGTTCGCCTCATTTTCATTTCTTTCTAGGGCTGATATGTCATCTTTGCCATGTGAGGCTCCAGAAGCAGAGTAAATTCACGATGGACTTTGAAGACTTCCGAGCGCAATGTGTCCAGTACTCAACTTACACTGAAATCAAAGATTCAAAAACTGTGCTACCTGTGTGAGATTAGAGCTTTTTGAGATGGATGAGGAGCAAACTAATGCCAAATAACTGGTTAATAATCTAAAGCACATACCGTGCTCCCCACGGGTCCATAAAAACGAGGATTCAGTGCCAGAAGTGGAGGTTTAGAGAGCAAAATTTGGACCAGATGAGCAAGCTTTCACATGCTGTACGAGAGCATGGACAAAGTGTGCTGTTCCTCAGTCTGCTTTGATACTGTTGGAAGCACCAGAAGATGTGCGGTTGATTTGATCCAGGCACAATCTGGCATGAGGCCCTGTGAGATCAGCGTTTTCCGTGCCTCTCCTCAGGACGAGCGTTGCTTCTTGCCAGGCAGCAGCACTGAAGTTAATTGCAGTCCAACTCTGTTTGGAAGCAGCTCCAGTACAAACCTACACAGACACCAAGCTGATCTCAAAACCCTCCCCCCTCTCTTTCCACCATCTTCCTCCCAGCCAACTCTTCCAGGCAGTCCTGTTTAATTCTTGAACTGGAGAGGCTTGTGAGAATGTTCGGAGGTTTCAAGCCAAGTGGAAATTTCTCATTACTTCCCCTGAAAAAGGCGGGGGTGTCTTTCCCCTTAACGTCATTGGCAGTTCAGTTTTGACGTTTAACTATGACATCCTAGCAGAGCGTTGGGTTCAAGTTGAGATGGAGAAATGACACTCTCCGTTTTCCAACCCCAGTCAAAGATGGAGAGTCCTTGCTTGCTTTGCCTCCTTCCTGTAAAATGGGATCAAGATCAGCATCGTCATTGATCAACTTTGCCTTCATGAGTTGGGGTTCACAGACAGGGTCACCCACTCGCCTTCCCAGGAGCACTGGAGAGGAAGAGTGCTGTTACCTGACGCCACCCCCTGGCATGCTGTCCAGTGAGACATGGATACGGTGCAGTATATAGAGTTACCCTTTTAATAATGCAGTGCCACCCTGCTGACCCACACTGCCGCCATCTTCTAGCCCCTGGATCTGTGATGGACCACAGGCAGATGGGTTATGCAGTAGCAGATGGAAAAGCTCCCACGTAACAGCGGCCCTCACGAGGGTCTGGTTGGCACAGCCCAGTTCCAGCTCTCATTGTTGAAAACATTTTCTGGTGTCTCGATTGCAGGAGTTCAGGTCTAGTTCTCACAGCCTCACTTTGCATCCTGTCTCTTGATGTACTGACTTGAGCGGGGGGTGCAGGGGGTCCTCTGTTCATGGTGTTTCTCAGATGCCTTAAAAATTGTGGGGAAGATTTTTGGTTCCAGTTGTCAGAGCCAGTTTTATACAGCAAAGCAGAAATTTGATATTTCATTTATTTTTTGCTTCACATTTTTGTCTCACTCCAAGAGAAACAACAAGCTTAACTACTTTAACATTTTACTGTTGAGACAAGGAATTCAAGGGGAAATAAACTTAGGCAATTTATGGTTTGCTTGAAAAAATATTTCTATTATAATTCTGAATTGGTGTTGTGATGTTTAGCCCCCCAACCTTAAAATCAAAGCAGCCGTGTTCAGACTGCAGATACGTACAATTGATGTGGTAAAACTGAAGTTTGCTGGTGCTGGCCAAGTCCACCTCTCTTTTGTTACACCCACAGGGAATAAGTTAGGTGTTTACTATGTTTAGTTAGTGTCTTGGGGTGTGGTTTTATTGTAGTAGTTTTACCCATCATGCATTTATATATTTATTAGATTTTGATGTCAGTTTTATTCCCTGCAGGGTGTTTTAAACATTTATTGTAGTTTTTATTGGGAGTTTTTTAAATAAAAACATAGTTCAGCAACCTCGCTCGACAGCAGGTGTGAGGCCTCAAGTGGCCTTCAAGCATCCTTCCAAATGCTCAGATCAGTTTAATACTTCTGACTCCTGAATTTACCCAGGTATATAAAATGGTGAATCGCTGTAGTGTACAAACCCGAATGGTGTAAGTTGCTCCAGATTTATTCATGTAGCTGATGCTTTTCTCCAAAGTGTCTTTCAATGATTTACTTCAGCAGGGTGAGTACTTTTTACTTGAGCAATTTATGGTTAAATACCTTGAACAAGGATTATATAGCAGGCGGTGGGAATGACACCTGCAACCTCCAGACCCAGTGGAGCCAGCGCTAACCACTACACGTCCTGATGCTTTGGAGAAACACACCTGAAAATAAAATAAACTACTTTGAGAGAGTTTCACAAGATGATGGCTGGGAGAAACAGTCACTGCTGCTCTGTGTGCTTGGTTAGGTTCATCCCCTGCTGTCCCACCTCACACTGCCACCCGTGACTCACCATCTGCCCCTGGCGTCCAGACCTTGGGCAGCGGTGACCTCCAATCTGCTTTGGGTGAAACCAAGACCACACCACTTTGCTCCCTTCCCTGACAAGTCCACTTGCAAACAGCAAGGACAGGCTGCTAATTCAGTGCTGTGGAAGCAACGGCTGCTCGTGTCAGCGGGGGGACAGGAAAACTCACCACGGCAGCTGTCTTCGGGGGAACACGCCTGCTGGGGGGTTACAATGGTATGGAGATGCCTCCCATGGAGTTTGACAGAGCAAATTATTTTGCTAATTGAGGTCCGCATCTCGGCTGGACACAGGGTTTTGATGCGGCGCTTGGCGGCACGGCCCCCCCCCAATCCGGCCCTGTCGAACAGATCAGAGGCTCACCATGGTTCAGGAACTCATTGACTCATAATGTGCCCAACTCACATGGAGCCTCCTTCCTCAGTGAGTGTGTGTGGTCCCTGTAACGGGCTCTTTGGCACCGTTTTCCCTGCCGTCCTTCCAGGTGCTGGCTCGGGTTCCCTGGCACGCCATTGTTCTGCAGGTTTTGTTCGGTGCACTCTGAGTTTGGAACAGAAATGACATCTGGGCTGAAATTTCTCATCTTTTTTCTCCTTGTGACCATTCTGGCTGAGACTGGAAGCTGTTATCTAATCTGACCAGATGCTTGGTGGCTGAGTAAGATGCAGGAGAGCGCCAGGGAATGAGGGGGTTGTCGTTCTGGTGGGGATCTGGTGACCCCCATGTGGAATCCCTCAGCGCAAACAGGAAGCAACTTGCTGCAGTACTAGGGTACATAGCCTGCATTACTGTGGTTAAAAAAGGACACTTCTGAATAAAATCGTAAACCAAATGATGGAGTTACAGGAAAGGAAATCATTTTATTGTGAAGCTTCTCTTATATATACTTATAGGACTTACATAAGCTCAACTGAAATTATGCTACATTTTGGCAGGTGGTGTAGTGGGTGGAGGTGGTGTTTGACACACAAAGGATCCGGGTTTGAATCCCACCTCCTACTGTATTGCCCTTAACCAAGGCACTTACCCTGAATAGATGCAGTAAAAATTAAATACTGGATAAATAGTTAATAGCTTAACGGTAAGTCGCTAAATAATAGCTAAACATTCCAATGCAAAATGGGACAAAATGTATACGAAACAGGCTTAGCCCACAGAAAGTACACATTATGCTATCACATCTTCATTCCAGAACATTCTGTGAAGAATTTTTGTCTTGATTCAAAAACATAATGATTATTACTGTACATGAATCACCAACACTGTGTTTCTGCCACTGGATTCATGTTATTAAATAAAAAGACACAACTGGTGACAAGGAAGCCATGACAAGACAAGGTCATTCCAGCTGTGAACCCACTAATGTCCCTGCTAATCGGGCTTCAGGAATGTGAACCAACAACTTCTACTTTTTAAACCTGCATCACAGAACCACTATGATGCCAGATCTCCCATCACATTGCAGTACGAGTGCTGGCCAGGCAGGAAGGGGTTAGTTGTTTGCAAATCACATTTAATTGGCTCTGGTCAGAAAGCAGCTGCACAGGTCAGTTTTTGCCAAGTGAACTGAATGAAAAAGCATAAATAAGAAGAAGCATGTCACGAAATCCTAATCGCTTCCATTTGGAAACGCGCTGTTGCTTTCTGCACGAAGCCTGGGTGCTCTCCGTTTGGTCGACCTTGCAGAAAAGGCACATTTCCATATCCCTTCTGCTCATGAAACAAGGGGAAACTAAATGAATTATGCTTGTGTAACGCACAGTCCACGGCGCAACAGAAGGCACCAACAAAATCGTGCGAGTATTTGTTTCATGATTGCATTTGTTATCTCATTTGGCTCTTCAAAGGGACAAAAAATGCTTCAATGTCTCAGGTCATAAAAGTGCGTTCTTTATTTGATGTGCTTTTCATCTGGAAACTAACATTTCTTTACCACGTTTTAGGAGCTGCAGTCTACACATTTCGCATTTGTAAACAGTGATGTGGAGAGAGAAACCAAAAACCAGCCAGATTCTTCCATGTAAACACAATAAGCTGCTCTTTTTGAGATGTAACAAAGGTTGGCAAATGTGGTACATGTATCAGCATTGCTCTATTTTGTAAGGAATTTATCAATTTAGGTTTTAGGTTACACAAAGTATTTAGATTTTGTCATTTCTCCATTAAAACTTTATACATGGACTGTGAAGTGGGATCCAAATTCTTGAGAGCTTGCAATCCTGGTCAAAAAAATGCACAAAAAAGACTGTGTTGCATTTGCTGTTCTGGTCTTGAAGAACCTATTCCAACCCTCAAAGATTGTTTCTGGCCAAAAGTTTTCTTTTTCGACCTAATGTCCAAATACGATGACTGTCAAAACGTTGTGCACACTTCAGCGATCTGCTGTCTTGCCATTAAAACCTTGGCACTGTTCTGTTTTAGCAGCGACAGGGTTATATACACCCACCTGCTGTTTCCACTTATTCTTGTAAAGACAATGTAGACGCTTATGAATAATTTCCAAGTGACGTACAGTCGCAGGAAGCCATGGTTGTGGATACAGTCATTCCCCATTTATTAGCTCCTGTTACCGCAAATGAGCCACATGTTGGACATTCAGGACAGAAGTGGATGTAGAAAAGATGAACCTGAGACTGAGAGCTGTAGAAAACGTTCCTTCTGCTTAATTGATTCATTTCATAATAATTAGGTTTAGTCACACATCAGTCACTACATGCCTGGAGTCTCAACCGGACGCCCAGCAGTCAGCACCCGGCAGCAGAGAGCATCCCTCGAAAAGGTGTTAAAATGATTGTTTTCTGTGATTTAAATGTTCATATCTTCCATTTTTTTCAATTTACATTTTCAAGTTTCAGGACATCGATTTTCTTTCCATCTTTCTATAAGCCAGTATAATGCTGCTCAGATTGCTTTAATTATATTGAATGCAATCTTCTGTTTATCAATACAATAAGCTTCATTTGCATTCAGACCCGATAAATAACTGGAGTGGAGCCAGAAAGCATCTAATTGGCCAGTTTTTCAAATTTGCAGCTGGCTTTTGATAAGAAGCCCTTTGAACTTTGGAAAACATTATGGGTGATGTGATGATGGTAAAACGGAGTAAGAGATATGTGATACGTTTGATGTGTGTCATTTGTCATTCTACCTCCCTTTTGCCACCCGGGGGGTGCCACTTGGACCGAAAATTATCCCTTTCAGGACCTGCTGCAATTCATTTCAGGTCATCTACACTTCACCCATTTTCATCTCCAGTTTAAAGAATCTTAGTTGTTCAGTCTAACAATTTTAAACATTGCTCTGTGTAGTTTTATCCGTCAGCTGCGAATCCGAATTGGCATAAACACATAAATTTGGATTCCGGACAGTTTTTTTCAGAACATCTGGTATGAATTAGTTGCATCAATAGTGAATGTTGAACTAAATAACAAAAAAATAAAGCTTTGGTCTTAGCTCCAATTTTTGGCTCCTCCTTTTCCAAAATGGACTCTTGAGATGTGATTATCTTTATTAAGGGTGGCATCACTATGCTGAGGCAGCTGCAGAGAATGCAGTCCAGGAAGAAATGTGCCAGCATGACTGGTGCTGCGAGGAGAAAGCGCTCTGGATGTTGAAGAAAGAAGAGAGAACGAAATCCATGACTGATGCTCGCTGCAGCCACAATCCTCCACTTTTCTTATTAAGGAAAAAACCTGAGAAACATCCTACTAATGCATTGGCAGTGTAAATAAAATGACCAGTTTATTACCCCTTATTTCGGTTGGTCTGTGAGTCAGTGGCAGTGTCTCCATCAGTGGTCCAGCTACAGCGGTCCATACACCACCTTTACAGGGATCCTGGGAGGGCTGGCTGTTGAACGGCTGCATCCACATCTCAGAATGAGCCTTAGCACTCACACAGTGTGGACCCTCCATCACAAGTGGGCTCTGAACAATAGGAGAGAGTTACAGTGCCGCCTGTGAAGCCTAAATAAAGTGCTCAGCTTTGTATGTTATCCAGTTATCTTCGCATGCTGCCCTGGAGTCAGGGTCAGAGGTGGCGTTACCCATGAAATCCACTGTGGTTTAGGATGCACTTTGACTGAATGGGTTTATGCTGATTAGAATATATTCTCTTTTTTTCCAGTGAATGGTCTCAAGCCACGTATTTTTTCAGGCACATCTAATTTATAGAAATACTTAACCCTAATGCTTTAGATGTATTATTTCAGATATAATGTTATTACCACATTTTCAGCATATTTTAAAGCATAGCAAAAAACTATGGCATCCCAGAAGTAACTTGTTTAAGTAAATAACAACGAACGCAGGTACGTATAGATGAAGACAAAAACAAGCAAAACAAACACGACCTTTTTGGCTTTATTTGAAACACACAAATGTACGAAACAAACAGGCGTGACTCCAGCAACTGCGAACACGTAGAATATTCAAAATAAACACGACCGTAGCATTGCAACCCAATCTTCAACGACGTCACTTCTGTGACAACTGTTGTGACGTAGGAAAGGGCTTGTGTAAGAGCCCACGGCGACTTCTTGCTTTAAGACAGCCTGACTCCGCCTACCCGGGCTGGGGACCAATGAGCTGATGGGACACGGGCCTTTTTCTTCCAGTCGCATTCTTTTCTCGCGGACCAATCAGCACCCAGCTCGCAGCGCTACAGAACCGGAGCGGCGAGCCGAGCGGAGAGTTGCGTCTGTCGGGATGTGAGTGAGGAACGGAGAGGACGGGGGAGCAGAGGAACCGTTCCGTCGCAGCGCGGTTCGTCTGCTTCTCTTTTATCTTTTCCTATTTCATAAAGAACGCTGCTCGGTGTGCGCGAGCGCGCGCGTGCTTCGCGGCGCAACTGTGCTCCCCCGGTGAGCGCGCGGGTTTCTCCGTGTCTGTTGTTTTTCTCGCCTCGAGCAGGGAGGGCGCGCACGTCGCCGGCCAGCTGAGCGGCGCGCGCAGCGGCGGGTCCTTCACGCGGAGGGGGCGGCGGCGGCGGCGGCGGCAGCAGCAGCAGCACCACCACCACCACCCCTCCTCCTCCTCCTCCTCCTCCTTCCTTTCTTTCCTCCTTTTCCTCCTCTGTCATCCCCGCTTTTCTTTCCGCACTTTCGCTGCTCACTGTGATTCTTTGAAGTCCCCGCATCGGCGGCGGTGTTGGGGTTTTTTTTGGCGGCTCGGTGCGCTCAACTGCTATGCGCAATTGCCAGCGGTGTTTGGCGGCGACCCGGTGCAGGCGGCGGGTGTCCGCGCACAGCATCTGTACAGAGGTGGGACGCCCCATCCTGCAGTGTCAGTGCCCGCAGACGCGGGCCTGTCACCTGGGAGCCCGTGCGTGAAATCCCGAGATGACGGATCTGGTTGATGGGTCATGGACTCGGGAGGCCACCGAGATCTCAGTGATGTTTGTATATTTGCATTTATTCTCCGCAGCTGAGTTACAGTGTGAAAATACTTATGGTAAATTACCCATTTATGCAACAAGGTAACTTTTTTCCTGGAGCAACATGTCAAGAAGCAGCAGTTGTAACAGCTACGCCACCTGTTGTTGATGCCAGCAGTTGAAACCCTGTTGATCCTGAACCCACTGCCACCATTCACTGTGCAGAGGAGACACTTTGCTGTGTGTGTGTGTGTGTGTGTGTGTGTGTTTTGCCACAATGATCAGTGGTGATTGAGCCTGACAGCTTTGTTTATGTTGTCCTTGGCTCTGTTTACTATGTTTTCAAGCTCGCAGTGACCAGTGCCACATGTGTTCATATATATCTGTGTGGTTCAGCTCTGCACACCTGGAACCTCTACTCTTTAGGCCAGAGCTGCCGTTTCCACCTGTGGAGTTGGAATGGATGTGTTTGTTTGTTTGCTCATATTGTGAATGGTTGTGCAGCTGTCTGCACAGGTGGCCTCCCACGGCCCCATCAGTGTGTCCCCTGTCTTCAGCAGTGCTGGGCTTCTCTTGGAAAAGCTGCACAGTTTTTTTTTTTTTTTTTTTTTTTTTTTTTTTTTTCCCAGTTTTTTTTTTTGTGCAGTATGTCTGTTGTCGTTGAATTGTATGCAGCCCGTTTTTCCCTTCCNTTTTTTTTTTTTTTTTTCTTGCCCAGTTTTTTTCACTCATTTGTAATCCCCCCCCAGATAGGAGACAAAATTCACATCAAATGGTTTTAGATGAGAGAGATGAGAAAATGAAAGATATTTAAGCTTTTGACCACAGGTTTTCCTTTGGACACATTTGTCCATTATTTTGCCAAATTCTCTTTGGCGTTGTTAACCATTTGCTAATGAACAGCTCAGGCTGCCCATGTTCATGTATGCAGAATGTGTTTTTATTTATTAATTTATTTATTTTTAAATCTGTGATCATTGCACAGTGTTGGAAGGCTGAAAATATTTGCTGCCCCCCCCTTGGTTTTTATTAGTTTACGTAAACATGGTGTAATTTCTCTGAAATACAAGGAGGGACATTTGTACAATACTTTTGCTCCACTTCATCTTCCTGTTTCTGAGTGTCAGATTGTTGTCATGTAAATAATTTTATCACTGTTCAGATTTGTGTTGCTTTGCTTAACTAGTCAGCTTTCATGTGTCGCTGATCCATCTTAAGTCTCTCATATATTCACTTTAAGGATTACAAGCTCCTTCAGAAGAAATACCCTCTTGGCTTAGAAAGTCATGTAAAACTGTTTTTGATCCCATGTTTACAGATACTTAGTACTTGGATACTTGCTGTTCATTTTGATGAGACACAGTGTTTTTCTGTGGGCTTGTGATGCTGTCCGCCTCAGAGGGCGTATAGTCAACATCCTTGTCTCTCTCTTAGGATGGCAAATGCCTGTCTGCCAGCACACATGACTGTGATGGTGTCCCAACAGGCCCCTGTTGGCCCCCTCTATCCCTTTTGCTTGTTGAGGTTTGATCATGGGCTTTTCCTTTTGCCACCAGCTATTGTTGCCTGCCCTGTGATGTGGTCAGACCTGCTGCTCAGGACCACACAGCTTTCTTCAATCCCTGTGGTATGTGTGGACATGGAGGGCTTCTGCTGGCATACCGCGATGAGGAACACTGAGTTGGCTCTGCATTCACCAGTCTGTGGGGAGGCAGGAGTTCTAGATCAATTCGGTACATTTTCAAGTCGATTTTTGCCCAGTTGTTTAAACGGTATGAGGTGTGTTACTCGCTGGGGTGCAGTGATTGATTTGTCATGGAAATTGTAGCCTGTTTCACACGTACCCAGGGACTCGCTTCCAGCTCCACCCTGGACACACACAAAACACATTTGCTGGAACAGCACTGTGTGACATGAAGTGACAACATGTTATTGATTTCCCCCAAAGTACAACCAAAGCTGCAGTTGCTTTTATTTCGGTCAGAGTGCATTGGTGACATGGACTTCGAACTGGTGTGAAATCACAGTGTTTATTACACAGGCTGCCAGGCCATCTGTATCCCGAGCAACCAACTATGTGGACGTCACGCGGAGGTTTTTCAAAAGACCCGCAGTCATGTCTTGCATCGACAGACGTGTTCTGATTTCACGTGTGCACGTGGTGACCGTGAAGTCGAATAAATACATTTCAGGTGCAACGAGAAAGTTTGAGCTCGAGGGGTGAGCAGGGAGTCTCACATCTGTTTATCTGGAGATGGTAATGAGGCGGTGAGGTGCCTCGGCCAAGCTGACTGCCGTCCCACCCCCACCTCCTTGTTGGGTTGGCTCTGCTGACTAATCTCAGCCTGCTGTTTGTTCAGCTCAAGACTCCCACAGACAATTGTTTGATCTCGCTGTTGGACTATGTTTGTCACAAACGGATGCTTTTTGCTGTCGGTTCATTGAGTACATGCCCATTTGGGATTTTTCCATACTTCATCATCACAAATTTAGGATAGGATCAAGTAGCATAGTAATTTATGCATCTCTGCAGGGAAATTTGCCGAAAACTCTGGTTGTACTCAAACCCACAACCTTTGAATCACAAGCATTTGACTAGAAGACCATTGTGCTACAGTGTCAGATTTACATTTATTTACTTACAATGTCCATTTATAAAGCCACACAATTATTTTTTTTTTGTTTTACTTGAGCATTTTCTGGGTAAGTACCATGCTCAAGGGTACTATTGCAGGAGATGGTGTTCGAACTTACGAATGTAAACCTGCTACCTCCAAATATAGAGGCAACCACTTAACCAGAGTGCCGCATAGGTTGCACTGCAACTGCTTTGACGTTTGAAGGACCAGAAGAGCAGAAGTGATGAAGCTCTTTGGGTTTTTAATGCCCTCTTTAGCAGCTGACCTCTGGCGTGACATTCACTCAGCCCAGCACTCTCATTTTAGGAATGGAAATGGTGAGTAACATGATCCAGAAATGCAGCAGACACACGCAGGGGTCTTGGTGAGCAAAGGCGATGCATTTTGCACATTTGCAGCCGAAATGCAACGCCTGTTTTGCACTTTCCGCCGCTGGAGAAAGGCACGGGATTTAACGGCCTCCTTGGAATGACAGTAATAGCCTGAGGCTCTTGCGCAGGTTCTGGGTTCTTGCTCTGTCCGCAGCCCATCCTTCTGAGACCAGTGACACTTGGTGAGAGCTGTGCGGGTCTCCACATCATGCAGTTTTGCCAGTGGGGCCACCAGGGTCAGCCAGTCGTGGCAGTGTTACTCACTTGGTGACTAATGGAAAATGACAGCATGCCACACTTTAGATTCAAATCTTTTCTTTCCATTTTGGGCACCAGGTCAGAACAGTTGGACCCAAATTATTTATAGGATCAAGTGGAAAAGGTAGTTTTGTGTTTAAAAAAAAAAAAATTGGCGTGAAATAGTTAGGTTTGTTTGACTTCTTTATTTATTTATTTTTGATAAAACTGCTTGTTAAATCTTAAAAAACGGAATTTAACCAACTTTTAAACCCAAATTCAGTTGTACCTTGGTATGAAGCTTGGATGAGAGCAAAGGTTTTCTCACCCAGGTTAGCATGTAAGCAGCTGTTGTTTACTTTAATTCTATCACCTTCAGTTGAGTCTGCCAACCTACTCACTTCCTCCCCTTTTTTTTAACAGTAAAATGTGGCTTCCTTCACACTGTTTCACCTGCATCCTTCTCTCTGCTCATTTCTTGGCGGCACTCTGCTGCTCTACTCAACACATGGGAGACTGCATGGCTCGCCGATGGGTTATTTTCAGTCGCTGCCGCCTTGTCTGTAATCCCCTGTGGACTAGTGAGCAGCACAGACATTGAGATATTTAACGGTCTCATGCGTGGACTTTAGCCACCCTGCAGCGTTTGCCATCGAGGAACTGGACGTAGAGATGTCCAGAATATGATGAAAATATACCAACACTGAATTGTACACATAGCTTATCTCCTTTTGGACTTGGACCCCAGGAGGGACCTTTTAAGCCTGTCGGGGTCATAGTTCATCGGGCTGTGGCCTGATGAGAGCTCTTGCAGGTTGTGAGCTAGCCGGGATCAGGCGTGTAGTCCCACACGGATGTAGAAAAGGGAATGCTTGTTGTTCATATGGTTAATGTCTGTAGCCAGTTCTCCAAAAGATTTAAAGACATATCTTTGGCTACCTCGCTCTTGTTTTCTCTTAAAAGACTTACAGTACCAGTGAAAAGCAAGTCCTTCTGGGCAGTATTGGTAGAAATACATGTAAGGGCAACTTCAATATTAATATTAGAGCTGGAGTGTCCATCTCTGGAAGTGGCTGCAAAACTTCGGTCTTTCACTTCTTTTAACTACTTGCCCTTGTCAGGGTCACAGAGGTCTGGATAGAGTCCCAGACTCCATGGGTGCTCAGCTAGGAGTGGTGCATGCTGGTTGGAGGGTGTCCGCACACGGTCACTCTCACATTCGCACACTATACGCAGTTAAGAGTAACCAGTTGACGTGAAACACGCTTCATTGGACTGTGGGAGGAAACTGATGTGACCAGGCTGAGAACACGCAAACACCACACAGGCGCACTACCCACCCCACCCCAATTCACCATGTTAACCATAAACAAATTAGTTTCCAGCCAGTGGGCTGACAGTTTGGGCTGTAAATGTGTGCTTCACCCAGCAAAGTCTTTTTCTCTATTGCTGACTTTAACATGGGCCCTGCCAAAAACGTTCTCAAGAACATTTTGAAAGAATTGATTTATTTCCCTGATGGACACCTCGGTTTTGGGGATTCAGCATTTGCCCTCCCTAGCCCCTTTTAATGATTCTTTAGTAGTTATCAGAATTTCAGCACTCCAAGAGTGCAGTTTTAAACTCTGACTGGGATTGCTTCATAAGGTCATAGCACAAACAAACAGAAAAGTGCCCTTTCAGAATTTCTGTTTCTGTTTCCAGATCCTCACTGTGCACCGCAAAGCCCACTCTGTCTTTCCAAGTCGAGCAGTATTGAGGATCAGCCTTGGTTCGCTGCCTGCTGTCTGGCTGAGGTCCTCAAGCTTCTGTTAATATGAAAATGAGTAATGAACCGTGGGGTCCTGAACCATGTGGAACTGAAACGCGAAGCCCAGGCCGGGGATTGAAAGGCACAATGTGGGAAATGGGAACAGGCGGGTTTCAACAATGCTTCCTTCATTCCACTCGATTGGGTTGGGATTGAGGGGGAAGCTTAGAAAACAAAAAAAAAAAAAAGCTGTTTCCTTTTTGCCTCTGTGAAGCAGAGCCCTCCCTGGCGCGCCGTCTCCCCAGAGCTCATACGGAATGCTACTTGTTAATAAGTGTTGTGGCACTCTGGTTTCAGAACTGGTCCGGAGAGAGAAGGCGAGCAGATCAATGTGGTTGGGGGGGAGGCAACGCCTGTAACGGAATATAAGAGGCGCTATTAATTTAATGCAAACATTAATCTCAGTCTCGCAAGGTGTAATGTGACACCACAGAGATGTGAGAGAGGTAGAGAAGGGGGGGTGCCCCTAGCCCAGTACTTCTTGTAGGGCTGCTTCTGATTTCCGCTGCTGACTGGTTATTCTGCACTGCGCTGCTTTCACCTCCGGTGACACCCCCCCCCCCCTCAGGACAGCCACCTTGAAGGCTCAGAGATTTGTTGGTGTCTTCTGTGAGTTGACACAGTTGATGTACCCTTGTATTGAAAGCCTCTCTGCAGCTCTCTTCCAGAAACTCAAATGGGATTTTTTTTTTTTTTAAACTCTTGTTGAGTCACCCAGATGGGAATAAGATGAGTTGAGTATTTAGAACTGCACGGATGAGAAGTTGTTCTCCAGTCAGCAAAGCAGGTCATTAAATCCTTTCGCTGTAGAGGTTGTGATGGGGTTCCGGGGCAGTACAACCAATGAGACACATGTAGACCTGTGTTCACCCTTTGGAGTCAGCAGGACGACGATTTGCAAGTCCTTTTTAGATCATGGGCCATCACAGACTAGTGCAGCCTAGAAACCCAGTGTTTATTGAAGCGCCCGTCATGCGCTGACCCCCAGGTCGCAGTATAGGGGATGTCAGGAGTTTGCTTACAGCTGCAGAACAAATGATGGGCTCCTCAATGTGGATTTTAAACCTTTGTGCCCTGACATCATGCTCCTAAAGCACAACAGATGTCTGTGGCATCGGGGGGGTGCGGACACCTCACCCCCCCAGGCTTGTGGTTCTGAAAAGAGGCCTGCTTTGTGTGTTCTAGGAAGAGGAATTGTGTGATATTTATTTGGGTGGTCATTCTTAGACTTTGTTTGTGAGCCTCTAGCCAATTGCCTGTAATGTGACCTTTTGTCTTCTGCATTATATAGATTTTTCACTTTGTCATTTTAAGAATTGCCTGATAAAGATCTGTCTTTAGTTAGTGGCACTTTCCCAAAGTGTAGGGTCTTTTGTGTGTGTGTGTGTGTGTGTGTGTGTGTGTGTGTGTGTGGGGGGGGGGGGGGGGGGGGA
>UFQX01000182.1:800640-817098 GCA_900497675.1 Arapaima gigas
TTTTTTTTTTTTTTTTTTATTCCCTTTGGCAAGGGGAGCTTTGTTTTTGACATTTTTAGTAATCATAGATCAGCTGTCATGTAGGTTTGGAACCTTTTTGGAGCAGTTCTGCATGTTAGTCAGGAGGGAATTTTGTGTGTAGATTGGTATTAAATGCCCCCCCCCCTGCCACTATGAAACCTCCTCCTGTTTCTCTCTGTTGCCTGGGCTCAAGGTGGCTCATAGAACAGCTCGGGAGGAAGGAGGTGGGAGGTAACTGGCTCACTGAAGCCAAGTGAACGGCTCCCTCTTGCCCTGGGCCTGCTGCGGTTCCCTCCTGTCCCACTGTGACCGGGCCCCGGTTGAGGGGAATGACTCTCTAGGGGTGGGGTCTATATGAACGGACGGCTCTGTGTTGTAAATCTCTAAACAACATGGGACAGGTACAGTCCGTGGGCGGTCTGCCCTTGAAATGCGAGTTGTCGTGTCTGGGGAAATAACAGGCTGAAGGCCATTCATTTTTTGTTGACAGTTATGTTTATCTACTTGTCGAACATCAATGCAAGAGAGACCCAAGTTTAAAAAAAAAAGTGTATTGCAAGTACAGATCACCCATAGAAACTAAATGCATGAAACCTGCTCTTTTCATACTCGCATCTCTACGTCCAGATGTCTCACTGGGGGGAGGCATCTATGGTTTTGTCAGATGTGCTAGATGTCATTCACATCTTCTTGTCTGTTGGCTGTAAAGCCCTGAATTAGTTTTGTCCTCTGCTTGACCTGGATTCACTTCAGGCTCAGTAAATGCTCCAAGTTTCTGAGGCTAACCTTGTGTTTGAGCTATGAGTGCAGCCCTGGCTTGGGATGAATGGTTGTGTCAGAGCAACATGTGGAAATGCAGCACTTGGAATTTCTTTCTTTTCTTCGGATGCTGAGTGTGTCTTTCTTTTTTTGTAGACCTCATGGAGCTGAACACCAGACAGAGGCTTCAGACAGTGGAACACAGTCGTCGATTGGGCCTTTGGGGCCATCCTTGAAAGGAGAGACCCCTTTACCCCTCCCTGGTTTCTCTTCCTCTTCCCCTTCCATTCCCAACCCCCCTGGCCCACCCCTTCCCCTCACCACTTGCTGTTGCCATGATTGGAAAGCTAAAGCAGAACCTACTGGTGGCCTGCTTGGTCATCAGCTCCATAACAGTTTTCTACCTGGGACGGCATGCCATGGAGTGCCACCACCGCAGTGAAGAGCGTGGGCAGGCCTTCGGCTCTGGCGCCCTGCGTGCTACCTTACGCGTGGGCCAAAACTTTAGCGCAGGAGCCTACAACAAGGACATGCCACTCATCTTCATTGGTGGAGTCCCACGCAGCGGCACAACACTTATGCGTGCTATGCTGGATGCTCATCCTGACGTGCGCTGTGGTGAAGAGACCCGCGTCATCCCTCGCATCCTGGCCATGAAACAGATGTGGAGCCGCTCAGGACGCGAGAAGATGCGCCTGGATGAAGCCGGTGTCACCGATGAGGTTCTGGACTCGGCCATGCAGGCCTTCCTGCTGGAGATAATCGTGAAGCACGGCGAGCCCGCTACCTACTTGTGCAACAAAGACCCCTTTGCGCTCAAGTCCTTGTCCTATCTTGCTAAGATCTTCCCCCGAGCCAAGTTCATCCTCATGATCAGGGATGGTCGCGCCTCCGTCCACTCGATGATCTCGCGCAAGGTGACCATTGCCGGCTTCGACCTGGGCAGCTACCGCGACTGTCTGACCAAGTGGAACCGCGCCATCGAAACTATGTACACGCAATGCCTGGAGGTGGCCGACAAGTGCCTCCCTGTGCACTACGAGCAGCTGGTTCTGCACCCGGAGAAGTGGATGCGGACGCTTCTGCAGTTTCTCAATATCCCATGGAACGAGGCTGTGCTGCACCACGAGGAACTCATCGGCAAAGCAGGTGGCGTCTCCCTCTCCAAGTAAGTATGAGGACGAATGTGAGTGCTTTTCTGAGGATGTGATAGATCCAACCAAAGGAGAATTGTATTGAAGACACCCTTCTGGTTTGAGTGAACCTTGTAGTCGGTTGGCCAAGTAAATCTGTCTGTAGTTGGCTTTCTGTGAACCAAACCTCAATCAACTGAGGGTAGGTACATGCCTTTATAGACTTGACATGGACCTGGGGGGGACTTGGTAATCCTGGTGTTTTAGAAGAGTGTGAGTGAGGTCTGTCCCCAGGCTGACAACTGTGGAAGCATAGGTATGGTGGGGTCACTCTTGACTTTACTCATGGTTGTCCAAACTCCTTTTTCTCCCTCTTTTTTTCTGGATGATGTTCCCTAATGCACTCCTTTCATGGTCAATATTGTGGAGGAGCCTTGTCCTTTGGGAAACTACTTGTTTTTATCATACGATACCTTTTTTTTTTTTTTGTTTCCTGACCAAAATGTTCTAATCAGAGAGGCAAGCGGTTGCAGTTCTGCTTTGCGTCAATACTGAGCCGCCTGCTTCCTGCTCTCCTCATGCGAAGGTTCTAACAGCAAAAGGGAGGGGTCTCCTAACTACTCGTCTTTTGTGGGAGGAAACGGTGGAAACGTGATGAGCTGTAAATTTTGCAGTCATTTCCTTTTTTTGATGATACAGGTAATTTTGAAAAGAGCCTCACACTTGAAGCTTGAAGTACTGTGAGACAAAATTGGTGATCAAAGAGCCTAATTTATGTCTCCACTGAGTCACTGCCACACACACACACACACACACACACACACACACACACATATATCACGTCAGGGGTTTACACTGTTTCACAGGCAGGAGAATGATATCTAAAGATATTGACACTTCTTGAGTCTTTAAACTTCAGTTTCAGTGTCCAGTGTTGGTCTCAGTATTGGTCTCCTTTTTGTTGCTGTATTTTCCATCAGTCTGAGTGTGTGTTTAATGTANCATATATCACGTCAGGGCTTTACACTGTTTCACAGGCAGGAGAATGATATCTAAAGATATTGACACTTCTTGAGTCTTTAAACTTCAGTTTCAGTGTCCAGTGTTGGTCTCAGTATTGGTCTCCTTTTTGTTGCTGTATTTTCCATCAGTCTGAGTGTGTGTTTAATGTAGATTTGAGGTGATTGTCTTGAATGGTTGACTTTCTCTGGCGTGTAGTGTTCCACATGCTTGCTCCACATCTCCCTGCAGAAGACTTAGCTCCTTCTACTTATTGTCTAGCCTNTATATCACGTCAGGGGTTTACACTGTTTCACAGGCAGGAGAATGATATCTAAAGATATTGACACTTCTTGAGTCTTTAAACTTCAGTTTCAGTGTCCAGTGTTGGTCTCAGTATTGGTCTCCTTTTTGTTGCTGTATTTTCCATCAGTCTGAGTGTGTGTTTAATGTAGATTTGAGGTGATTGTCTTGAATGGTTGACTTTCTCTGGCGTGTAGTGTTCCACATGCTTGCTCCACATCTCCCTGCAGAAGACTTAGCTCCTTCTACTTATTGTCTAGCCTGGAACCACATCTTTAATAAAAAGCTTTCGGTTTATTTCCATTGGGGACCTTTCTTTGCCTTAGTCCTAAACTCCCCCCTCCCCCCCACAAACCCACTTCCTTTTACTTTGAGGGGATTCTTTTCATCCTCACTGATTGCATGATTCAGATTTATTTCTCATTCAAATATTTCGGAACTTTGTCTTCTGGCTCTCTTTAAAGATGGGGAGGATCGAGGACGTTGTGTTTTTAATAGAACTAAAGGCCAGTGAAGAGAGTGATTATGGGAGAAAGAACATCTGAAAACAGACTCCTAAAGGGGAAGGAGGGAGAAAAAAAACACATCTTCCTCACCCAGCCTTCTTGGGCAGTTGTAATACCCTTGAAAATTTCTTTTAAAGGTGCTAGGGTATGAAACTGGCCATTTCAAGATGTTAGAAGTTAAGTTTTGATGGTGAAATTATTTATTTTTGCAAGAAATCCAGGCTTGAGGTGGGATGTCCTTCTAAATCCCAGCTGTTGGTAGGATAGTCTTTTAACTCCATTGCAGAACAGACACAACAGATGATGAAAAATGCAGGAAATCCAGGGTTCCTTGTACCTACCAAGATGGACAGCGGCCAGTGTTTCATGCATATAGTCTCTTGGTTCCTTTAAATAGCATTGCTCAAAGGGATCTCATTTTTTAAAAGAGGATTTATTGAAACCTAGCCCATTTTTATCACAAAGACAAAAGACTACGATATAGCACTGAGCCCTTTGAGGGGTTTTTTTTTGTCTCTGGCTGAGATCATGGGAACCAGGCAGCTATGTGGCCAGAGGGGCCCAAGAAAGGAGAGTGGATGGTGACCAGCATCCTGGGGTCCCTGCAAAATCTCTGTCCCCCCCATGCTCCCAACAGCACTGTTGACTTCTTTTTGTTTCTCAACTTTTGTTTCAGTTCACCGATAATTGATAGTTTGTGGACTCTTGAGGGGTAAAAGGGGAAAGACCCCTCCCAGCAGAGGTCAACAGGCAGGATTTGGAGATTTATGAGCATCCACTTTATCATTCCAACCCTCCTACCCTAAAGTAAACAGCTTGTCGGGGGAGCAGGGAGTTTTGGGGACTGGGTCAAGAGGATAGGGAGCGTAATCTGGGACTGGACAGCAACTGGATACCACGTGGGTGGACAGAGTCCACACACCCTCTTTCATTTTGTTTAGACATTACAGGGCTCCTGTGATCTCTAGCTGTTGCATATTTGTGTGTGTTTCTAAATGTGACCATCCTCATCAGATCACTTATTTGGGTGCTCATACATTCGACGCTTTTTGCTCCACACTCCCTAGCGTGTATCTACCTGTGATCTCCCGTTTTAAAGGCACTTTCGTTGAAAGAGTGACGGCTGTGATTCGTAGTCTGATTATTTACAGCTGGGAAAATGTTTCTGAACGAGGAGCTGAAGATGAGGACTCTACAAAATTGTTTATTTTTTGGGATTTTATTGATTAAAATATTAGTGTTCCTTTTTTTGCTGTTGTGGAAATGGCTGCTTGCAGTGTAGAAGTCCTGTAGACGCCCATTATTGTCCCGACCAGTGAGATTTGAGTTTGTTCCCCACAGCTTAGGTGAAGAGGGCCTCCTTGAACATGTGAAGTACAAATTTGTGCAGATGTGGAGTGTCACCACTTGTGGGGGGAGGAAAAAATAACTGATGTATTTTTGCTACTGTAAATGTATGCGTTCATATTCAAAACATGTTTACTGACATATGATTCATTCAGAAGGACTAATGTTTCCTGCTTGGTTGGAAGATTTTACAGATTCTGAGAGGTGATTTTTCTTTTTTTCTGGACTGCAGGAAGGTTCTTTGGGGCATGTCCACCTTCTCCATTCTTTTTCTGCCTGGTGGGTTTGAAGGTCTTGCCCTGTCTCCGTTGTCACCCACAGATATCATCGCGGCGGTTTTACTCTGTCTCCACTGAAGCCTTTGGATGCCGAGCAGCTCGTGCTGGAGTCTGACACTGAGAAGGAAAGAAGAGTCTTACAATCCTAGTGTGCTCTTGGCTCGCATCTGGCAGTTCAGAAATTGATCCAAATCAAATATTAATAAATCGAGACCTTAACCAGAGCTGAAGACAAGCTCTTGAGGCATTAGGCATCCTGTCTGCACCAATAACTGTGCTACATGAAATGCCCAAACTGCATTGCTCAGTATGTAAACTTTAAAATCATTATATATTATACCTGTAGGGTTGGAAGTGCTGTGCTGGGCAACGGTGAGTGAAACGCTACATTTAAAGTGCTAGGATGAAAAGGGAGAATGGGATCTGAATTATGAAATCTTTCTCCCTCTGCCAACTTATTTGGAGGGTGAGCTGCCATGAGTGACGTCATCGTGTTTAATTTTTTCCCCGTTTTGCCTTTTGTCCTTTGAACTCGGTAGATTAGAAGTGTGTTTGCCAGAAAAACAATATGACGAACTTGACAGGATTACGCTGTTAATCGGCTGCAGCGGGGATTTCGGCTCAGTGTGTTAACCACAGATGGTGGGGTTGTGTCCTTGTCTGTTTGCAGGGGGATCAGCAACTTCCAGCATGTAACAACGAACATGGGTGAGGGAGGTGGGCCGGCGGTGATTCAGAGGGCTGTGTTAACACCTGTGGGGCCACATGGAGCTCTGAGTCGGAGCATTACCTGCTCCCCCCTTAGTCCTAACTGATGGTCAAACGGCTTTACGTACATTTCCCACCATCAGCCCCGAGTGGGGTGGTGCCAGGAACAATGTGAAAGAGCGGAACTATGCAACAGATAACGCAGACTGCTATCCAGCTCGGAAATGATAAACAGGAACACCAGTAAAGTGGTTTCCCTTTGTGCTAAATTACCCCAAACCCTTTGGGCCCTGATATATAAACTCCATCTTTATTTATGAAACAGTGCCAATATGGGTTTGGGGGGAGCCTGCAACCCACTGGGTCTTAATGGTTCCAGCATACTTCTCTATTTCCTTTTCCCTTTCATTGTCCAGAGCTTTTGATATTGAGGAGCCGTCCCCATTGGAACGTTAACCGTACATTAGACTTTTCCCAAGGCACTGGGTGGGAGGGAAACCCCCCCCTATGTAGGGACTTGGGGGCGCGTCTCTATCGGCATGGCTGTATCTGTCAGCAGTGCTTGAGTCCCACCGCTAATCCTCCTGCCCATTAACATCAATTATCTCCTCTAGATTCAGGTGACGGCTACCAGAACGCCCGGCCATTAGTTAAAGCCGCCCACCTGAATGCCCAGGGTTTCACTGGAAATCCTCCCCCCTGGAAGAAACAAACAGAGCAAGTAACCCATGAATAATTGACAAGCAGCCAGGAACCATTAAGTGCTTCTCTGAGGAGGCGAGTCCATACGCTCGCTGCGTGTTTTGTGTTCGTAGGGTGGCGAGGAGAAAAGCGAGCTCCGCCTTAGCTGGGTCGGTTGACACTCAATAACAACCATCACAGAATGTGCCCTTTGCACAGAATAAAACACTTTCTGTGTTTGTCTTGGAGTGAGGAGCCCCCAAATTGCAGTGAGTAGCAAGCTGCCCTTTACCCCGAAGGGGGTCCTTACTCAGGCCTATAAACACCAGATTAGGTCGTGCAGCTGAAGGCTGACAACCTGATCCAGGATGGAGCATAAATAGGAAACCTATTGTGTTTTTTTTGGGTAGTTTACAGACCACTGCATCTTAACATGGGTGGCACTTTGTAGGTTCAGTCCAGTCTTATTGTGTTTTGCATTGGTTTCCTCCCACAGAGACACATTTCATTTCCCTCCCACTAATGGACCCCAGTGGAGACCTACCCTCATATAGTTGTGCAGTACTGTTCAAACAGTGATGATGCTGATATAGTAGCAATGAAATTGACATCAGGACTGTAGCATCTTCTTTTTCAAATTGAACCTCTCTACAACCCCTGAAAATTTTTGTAAACAAGAGGCCCTTGAACCCTTAAACTCATCAACTGATGTCCCAGCAGACCACCATTCGTACATCCAATTACCCAGCTCTTCACTGGTGCTCTGCAAGCCCAGAAAGCAGCAGTAACTATTGGTCGCAGGTCCTTGAATCCCGCTGTGGGATCATAGCCTGATGGGTCTAGAGGTGGGGTATTTGCTGGTTTTTTTTTTTGTTTTTTTTTTTTTTTCTTCTGGGTGTGTTTTTAATTATGTTTCAGTTTTGCTCTTTAATGGCTGTGAGGGAACAGGATGTCTGTTTTCTGCTGGGCTGGAATGAGTCATTTTGCACAAGCCCATTCCTGTCGGTTTAATACCTCTTAACACTCATCTGGCTGTTATCGTTTTAATGTGTTGTGTTGGAGTTGAGCTCTACTGCTTCCATTTGTGAGTAATCATTGGGCAGGAGCCCTTAAAAAGAAGCTCTTCTGTCCTGCAAGGAAAATACTGCCCTCAATTAATCTTGCAGGAGCAATTCCGGATTTAAGAGTCCATTTCACCGTGAATGGATTATAGAGGGGACGTATCCCATCGGCTCAGGATCGAGACCAGTACGCTCATCGCGACTCTAGGGTTTAACAGGACCTTCTTTTTGAGGGCCCTGGTTTGAACCTTACTGAAGAAACACAAGTCAGACGCAAGTCAGCCCTCAAGAAGGTGGATGAAGAACAGACATTTCAACTGCAGTGTGGGCCCACGGAGCCTCCACTGTGTTGGTTTGTGAGAAAAGTTTGGAAGCAATAGATTGAAAGATCTTCTCCTGACCTGCTCACACAGTTCTGGAACTGCATGCAGGAGGGGAGAAGACCCGACACACGCTTCTCCTGAAGCAGCTGCAGATCGGCCAGCGCTGACATGTTCATATCCTGGCAGTCAGCTGAAGTATGTAAAGAAGTGGGGGTTTTTCAGGATTGGGGGGGTTGCTTTCCACATCTTACCAATTTGTCATGACTCAGATGCCGCTTCATCCAAAGGAGCTGAAAGCATTGCTTCAGGAGCATCGCTGCTTTTTCTGCTGTGTGCAGGTGTGTTTCCCTGTCGCAATACCTTGCAGCCATTTTCCACTACCATTGCATATTACTGCTTTGACCACAGAGTTGAAGGCAGGTGCTCGAGGCGGGTTTGAGATGTCTCTGCAGCTTCTGCACAATGCAAATAACACGGAAATTCAGTCTCCTTATCCGTATTCACTGTTACCCGATGAATGACATCACCTTTGTTTTTTCTAAAAATGGAAGCAGCCTCCTGGTGATTTTTACCCCAAACATGCTTAATATTTTATTTTGGGTTATTAATAATTTACTCCACGTGAGGCGTAATGGTCCTGCATACTACCACAGAACTCCACCTTTGTTGGCCTACAGAAGGGTCCTCAGTTAACAGGGTTTGAGGGGCACCTGCCCACTGCACCTCCATGGGCGCAAAGACGTGACCATGCTCTTGTGTGTTTGGAGCACCTAGCACTTGATCTCAAAGCAATCCCAGCCTGTGCTCAGCAGGTGAAGAAGCTAGCTCCCACATTCACGCTGTGAGCCAAGATGTGAGCCATCTGCCAGTTCCCTAGCAGGTACATTTTCCCGCTTGTTTGGAACAGGAGTTTTTGAAAGTGTCTCCTGTCACAACAGACTGCCCCTGCAGGAAAGCATCTGGCTGCCAGGAGCTGAGGAGCAAATGGTGTGAGTGGGGCAACCGCAGTCAGCAAAAAGACGTGACCGATGGAAGTAATGCCTGGGAAAAGGCTGTGATTTCCAGCCATTAAAAACTTGACAGTGTTGTAGGAAACAGTTCCGTGTTTTTAAGTTTCTCTCCATAATTCAATTAGGGTCCGATTAGCAGGCCGCGGGTCCTCTTCCTGTTGCTAATGGCAACTGTTCTTCTCTTGCAGGGTGGAGAGGTCCACAGACCAGGTGATCAAGCCCGTGAACGTAGAGGCCCTGTCCAAGTGGGTGGGCAAGATCCCCACAGATGTCCTGCGCGACATGCCCATCATAGCCCCCATGCTGTCCCGGCTGGGCTACGACCCGCTCGCCAACCCCCCCAACTACGGGAGGCCTGACCCTCGTGTTCTGGACAACACTAGAAGGGTGAGTGTTTTCCCCTGAAACACATGGTTCGCATCCATATGGGTTCACGGATCTGTGAAACTGTAGAAATCCTCTCTTGTCTCACATCCACGTGAGGGAACGTTTACCGAACAAGGTGAGGTGTTCACGTGGGGCCTCCTGGCGTTCAGAGCCAGGTCTCCGTCATTACGTGTAATATTATGTGAACCATAAAGCATGACCGTGTGAAATAAAATAAAGGCAAACCGGAGACTGGTATTTTAATGTCTCAGCACTTTATAATAGACCGTTATTTATGATGCTTTTCTGTAAAGCAGCTTACAGCCTTGCGTTTTTACACTAAGCTGCTTACAATGATTTACCTGTTTATACAGCTAAGGAATTTTTTACTGTATCAATTCAGGGTAAGTGCTTTTCGTATGGGTACTGCAGCAAGAGATCGGAATAAACTGGGGTTGTTTAGATTGCGTGGCTGTAACCACTACACCCCCTGCTGCTGTTGGTAAACTGCTATTGAACCTACTAGTTCTTACAATAGAATGGACTGATATGTGGCCTCTGTTTCTAATTCACACAGTTATGTGCAACATTTTTCCTTTTCTTCCCTTTTTGTTTGCTGAGTTTTACATCTAAACTCTTAACCTCCCTGGTTTGGCTGTAGTTTCCATTAGCCTTTGTTTCCAGTTTGTTTTTCTGCTTTTTCTTTTAGGTTGTTTTCTAAACACACTTTCCCCCCCTCCCATTTTATTTGTCAGGGAGCTCTTTGAAGCGACATGGGGAATTCTCAAATGGACTTTTATTTTAAAGTAAAGGGTGACTTCAGCTTCTCACAGGATTTCATTGTTTTGGTTCCATTTGCAGTTTGCCTATCAAGGGAAGGTGTGCAACGAAAGCCAAGTACAAGTGTGTGAGGAGATTGAGACGACATGTCTTTGTTGATGACAGTTTGTTTCACTTCTACTTTTGTGGCTCTCTTTAAAAGAACCAGCCAAAGTTTTCTGTTAAAGGAGCGTTAAGTCCAGTGCCATTTGGTTTGCACACAGACCCCATACAAAACCTTTTTATTGAGCCACAGTATAGACTTTCTACACTGAGGGATGAAGGGGTATGAAGAATGCAACTCTGAAGGTAGAGCTCACATAATACATTCATTCATTCATTATCTGTAACCAGCTGACCAGTTCTGAAGGCCCACAAAGACCTGTATTATGTAGGCTGTACCTTCAGAGATGGATTCTGGAGCCTGTGTCTGAAACATGGGGCATTAGGCTTATACAGGCATGGGTACAGCCTGGATGGCACACCAAGTTGGTCATAGGCCTAGATAATATATTGTGGCCAAACGGGTGGGGCAGAGATTTCCAACAAAAGCTGTGAACCAGAGGTTTCCTATAACAAAATTTAGATGCACAAAGGCAGAATAGAAGCACCAACACAAAAGGAATGAAAAGTGCAAACAAAACGTCAGTCTCCCACTTCAGAAATCCACCATCTTACGTGATAATTGGAAGCTGCTCTCTTCTCACCTGCTCCTCTTTTGGCATCCCTGGTCCTCATATATCAGTGCTTTGTTTGCTCCTTGTTGTCTGGCAGGTGGTCTCCATTAACAAAATTCTATTCGATAATGGAGAGATCTTGTCTGCAGAGTTTTGAATAGGTTGACACAGAATTGAAAAAGGTAACCAAACAGTAACAAAGTAAACCAACTGACAGCTGAGGAGAAGAAAACAAAAAAAAAACACCCAGGCAGTAAAAAGAGAGTAAATAAATCACTGCAGATCCATGAACCAGGGACCTCTCACTGTTCCTCGGCTGGCCATTCCAGTGTGTTACACCAGGCCAATGCAGGGGGTAAAATCAGCTGGCATGGACTCGTACAGCTCTCTGGCTCTGCCATTTTCTGCAACGTCCCAGCCTTTGTTCTCTCAGCAGTTCACAGCAGCATTAATGTCGGATCCAGCTGCCACTGAAACATTCCTGCACTGACATCTGGAGGAAAGGCTAATTGCTGTGCTGGAAAATAATTTTGCATGATTCCATAATGATGCTTTTTGCTGGTTATTGTTCTGCAGCCATAAATTGGCTTTATTTGCAGCTCTGCAGCTGCCACGTTTTTCGTGCAACACCACGACCTTTGTAGGGACTGCTAGGAAACTCAAAACCTTTATAAAACTGTAAGGGGAAATAAACCAGGCAAGCAGAATGTTGTCCCCCTGTTTGTCACTACAGGAGGTGGGTCTACAGATGTCCAGGAATCCACTGTAGGATAGATGCAGAGGAGGGTGGGAAGTGGCTCTGGAGAGTGGGGGGATTAAGAGCCACTAAACCTAATGGTTTCCATATTTCTGTGTGGAAGCCACACCAGGGTCACTTTCTAGTGACAGCCTATAATCCCTGGAGCTAAATGATACTTGGGTGGTCTGTGCAGATCTCGGTGTGTTGTGGTGGACCAGGGCTCCAAGCGTGTCCTCATTTGAACTGTTTAATGACGTTATGGACTGCCATTGGACTGCTGGAAGAAGATGGTGTAAATGCTCCAAAACCCCACACGTGGTTGCAGTCTGTAACCGTGGTGACCCCATGGTCACGTGATCCACCCCTAGCAGAACTGGTCCAAGGTGTGTTACTTATATGTAATCTTCTCTGCTAGAACCATATTTGCCTTGTATCTATATTTATCTGTAGTATACCATAGTAACCATTTGAAAGACTAGTGAAGCACTAATGGGACAACAATGACAGGTAGGAATGTGGGGCAGTTCGTGTGGAGACCTGACGATAGCTCGAGGCCAAAGGGATCTCAGTGTTTCGCCATGCAGTTGAAGGACTTGTAGGACTCCTGTCTGTATGCTGGTGGTCCTCAACCAATGGGAGTGCAGTTCCCCACCCCACCCTGCTGCTTTGTATTGGATGCTTTGTGACCGCGGGGGTCGGGGGTTTCTATGAGTAAAAGAAGCATCCGCCCATTCTGGCTCTCTGCGGATCTCCTCGATTTTGGGTCGGAAGGTCTGCGTGGACCACAGTTTGTGTTCATTTCCTGAGGATCCTTTGCAACATTTAAGCTTTTAAAGTTCTGCATAAAGAACAAGGACAGGACTTGCATGGTTTGAAAGCGCACTAGTCCCACGAAATTTTCCACAAAAGATTGCATGCATCCCCACAGAAGGATAGCTATTCAAATTGTCTCTCCATGCGGCACCCAGATTGTGTCCATCTCCCTGACCGCAGCGCCGCCTGGGCTGCTCACATCTGTGCCACATTAGTGCATCTCTCTATAGACCATTTGCAGCTGTGCAGCCCCCTTTCCTTTGGTCTCCAACACAAACCCTGCTTTGCATTCGCATGATCCACTGACACGAGTCGAGGCCGGCGTGGATCACGTTTGGTTGCTACACTCACAGGTGGATGGAAGAGCAAAGCAAAGTAAGGGCACATTTCCATCACATTTGCATTAAATTGTTTGGCTGACTCTTTTCTCCGAAGCAACTTCCAGCGTCACTGTTGTACATTAAACGTCTTGCACTGATTTACCCATTTATAAAGCTGGGCAATTATTACCCTGTCAGATCATGGTATGTTGATCAAGGGTAGTAGAGCAGATTATTCAAAACAGGGTTTTTCTTTATTGTAAGACTAAAGCTCTGAGCACTGTGCCCCCCTGCAGTGGGCACGATGCTCAGATGTCATCAATTAGAAAATGTCACATATTCCTGCAAGGGGCTGTCACATTGCCGGCTGCTTATCTCCGTCCCCCCCGAGGAGAGGAGGAACGAGTCAGGTGTTTCTCCGTCCCACTCTGAAATAGACTCCGTTTCCAGGGCAACCCATTTACAAGACTCGGGCTCCTTAAAAGAAGTGTCCCGTTTAGCGAGCAGTAAGAAACGCATCTAGCAGCTCCTTGATAAAATCGAGAGCTCCTCTAATTTAATAAAGGTGGAAATACACGAGAAAGCCTCACTAACAGCCCTTTCAGGCCATTTCCTTAAATGCGCTCCGCGTGCTCAGCAGCCGTGTCCTCCTCCTTTACGGCCAAAGCTGTGCCATTTCATATCTTCTATTAATCGTTGCCTCGAGTGGATGAAATGCAGGGAAGGATGGTGGGAGATGGAACCTTTCTTTGCCATTCGTAGATCCTACAGTTGTCCAGTGCTGATAAACTTTGTAGGGTCACAGATCTTTTTTTTTTTTTTTTACATGTTAATTCCCCATGTTAGGCATCAGTTGTGCGTTAGTTTCTGACAATATCCACAAAATATTGATTCTTTTTTTTTTCGTCCACCCCAGTATTGTACAAAATTTCTTGTCTTTAGCAGTCGGGTTATGAAACCAGATGTTGAAACCCGTCCCCCGTTTTCGGCTAACGTCTTTCTACCGTATGTTGTAATTTCGTCCGACTTGCAAATTCTCCAGCTGTTCTTGCCCAGCTGTTTCCGAGAAGCTCCACGGTGGCACGACCCAAGTGTCCAGCACACGTTGAGAAACGGCTGTTGCCGGGCGGGCAGCAGTGGGCTTGACAGGCCTGACCGAGACTCGTCTCCTCTGGGCCCCAGACATCCATGTAGACGGAGTCGGGTGGATTAACATAAATCCTCCTGAGCTTTTATCCCCTACAGTAGATACAGTTTGGGATTTTGGGTTTGTTCTGTGATCTGATCTGGGAAGCCTTCAGCACTCGGAACACATTTCACTAATTTGTCCGAAGGACGCAGGACTCCAGGCTGCATTCAGAGGCTGTGTGTCCTTCATCCTGGGAGCGCGGGACCTTGGTGGTGGTGAATAAGGGGGTTTATTTGTGTTGGAAGGATGAGGTTAAGGCAGCAATCTGCCTGCAGTCTGCTTGGGCAACATGCGTGCCCCTCAGTGGGAGCCCCCCAGCATGCTCCCCACACACCAAGAGGGTGGTTCCCCTGCCTCCGCGTTGACATTTACCCCCCGCCTCCACCCCACCCTCGCATTCCTTCTACAACCATTTCCATCTGTTCTCCTCACTGCTCCTTTTGCACAGCCTCCCGCCAACTGTTTGCACGTCTTGTAGTTCAGTTGTGTCGCTCCCTGTACGGGCTGTTGCCAAATGAGCAAACATGTGCACGGCGTTTAAGAAAACAGAGGTGTAGGAGGACCCTCCCTCACTCCCTCCCTTCCAACTGAGCATAGCGGATTCTCAAGCTATGGTCAGCGGGCCTCTCGGACCGCCAGCTGCAGGGATTCGTTTGGAGAGGAAACGAAGCGTCGGTGCAGGAAGGCCTGTGAGTCTTAAAGACGGTGCTGAAGGGAGGCCCTTGAACTGCCTCATAAATCAAACCCCCGTCCTGGTGTGTGACAGAAGTGTGAGACTTGGCTTATTATTCTCCAGTGGCCACCAATGAGCCAGCATCTGGATGGGGTCCAGATCCACAGTCGGTGCCCATTAAGTGTCTTTGCAGTCCTGATCACCAGTGTGGAAAATGATATTGAGATCCATACATTCTTGGTGTCTGAACTGAGATTGAGAAGGTGTGGTGGGGAAAATTGGTTGCAGGGCAGAAGCAACCGGCCTTCCTTGAGGCTACTTTTAATAACAATATCATTGAACCCCAAGCGTGTTGTAACGTAGGTGGAGCCCATTGACCCATGTAGTTTTGTGGTCCAGAACCCGGCAAAGAGCTGCTTCTAAGGAGCACCGAGGTTGTGATTTGTATGAGGGGATCAGGGTGTGGTGCTCGCTATTTGTCGACCATCTATTTGTAACTATTTGTATTTATTTTTGCAACCATTTGGAAAGTTTTGATGTATAAAATAAAATAAATAATTTTATTTAATTTATTTAATTATATATAAAATTTTAGCTCAACTGAGACCTGCAATTTATCTGTCATGAGATCTTCTTCATTCGTTCCTCCTCATCTCAATAGTCCCCCCCTCCCGGTACTGTCGTGTCGTATCAGAAGGCAACACACCTGTACAGATGGACATTGACCACACATAGCCCACAGGTCCCTTCTGAGGGGTGTGGGAAACCCCTCGCCTGTTGTAAGAGGATTACCGGCCATATGGCAACAATGATATCTGTGCATTGAAAAATAAATAAAATAAACTTCAGGTTTAATTGACATTGTTCTAGTATTAAGGGAGCTGGAGGGAAAAGTTACTGGAATTGCAACACAGGGAGGGTTTATTTTCAATAATTTCCACGAGTCCAGATGTTGCTGGTACGTAGGGTTTATCTGCAGGTAACAGCAAGGCTGGGAAACCCAAACCCTCGATAGGGGTAGCTTGTCTGTCTGCTTGGTGGGCCGAACCCATCCTGTCCATGCAGATGTACCATCCCTCAAATTGGCTCCACCCTCCATGTTGAAACTTATCACATGCCTTCTTTTAGAGGCTGTGGTGAAGTTGTCTATCGGGGCCCTTAAGTGGGTGTTGTCTGCTGTCGCTGTCTGGCCACAGCTTCACGAGACAAAGAGGCAACCGGTGGTCAGTTAGGTGTATGGACTGGGCTCTGGGGTTTTTTTTTTTTTTTTTTTGTTTCGGGGGGGGTTGGGGGTCTTGATTCAGTTCAGCTTCTGTCAGCCTCATTGCTGCAAAGGTCCACGTTCAGCATTTGGGTTTTTTTTTTTTTTTTTGCTCAGTGTGTTTTGTGCCCTGGCCCGGCTCCTGGACCCAACGGGAGGAGGCGGGGTCGGGACTTGGCGGACTGAGGCAGTCACTCAGCAACAAGATTGAGTGGGAGATTGTGGTCCCACTGTTGTTTGGCACCTTTTCCCACAAAGTGATGGCCAAAGTGTTGCCGCAAACCCAGCTCTCCTCCTCCTGTTCCCCTCTGGACACCTTCTCCTTAAGCAGGCGCTCTGATCCTGGACACTCGAGGAAATGAGAGCTCTGCATGTTTTGCATGTTGGAACTCATCACAAATAAATTCCAGGCCCCAGCACCCAACCGCAGAGTGCCCCCCCCCCCCCCCCCCCCCCCCCCCCCCCCCCCCCC
>UFQX01000182.1:817110-850407 GCA_900497675.1 Arapaima gigas
CCCCACACCCCACCCCGAAGGGCCCCCCCCCCCCCCCCGCCAAGCCTCCGTGTCCTCTGCAGATTCTGGGCCAAGAGCTTCTCCAACAGCTGCAATCGCATCTTCAGACTCCTGCCCACAAATGGGGCCACTTTAAGGAGGCGTGGGGCTGAGAGGAACAGGGGTCTCCCTCCCAGGGCGTGTCCATCAGCAGCTGACCTTGTGCTCGGTCACTCCAGCGGGTGGCGCTGCTGCCACAGCTACCTGTGGAGGAAACTTTTCAAATCGTAGATGTAAAAGGGGGGTCATTTTTGGCCGTGAATAGCTGGTGTCTAAAAACCAGACAGCCGGAGAAAGATGGTGTTATTCTTAAAATGCATAAATGTGAAGTGTGTAGTTTTCCAAGCAAAGAAAAAAGTGGATAGTTTAGCAGACAAGTCTTTGGAACTTTTTGTGTTTATTCTGCTCAGAAAGAACTAGTTAATACAAGCGCTCGTGAGGCATCTTCCCGTCACAAAGCAAGCAGCGTGACGCCGATTCCGCCATCACCAGTCTCTCGCCTTCTGGTACGAGCACAGGGGTCGAGATGACATCACCAGCAAGACTCTAGCACGCATACCCTGGTTAGAGGATTCCAGAGAGCACTTACAGGACTGAACCCACTGACCCAGGATCGTGTGTGTGTGTGCGAGTGAGAGAAACAGTGAGTCAGTGACAAGAAGGGGGTGGGTGAAACTTATAATTCCAGTTGTGAATGAAGTGTGTTTATTTAACTGGTGTTCCTGCAGCAGAATAGCCCCCCAGTCCTGGTCCTTCAGCTCACTGCTGCTGCGGGTCGGACTCTTCATCACCGTCATCTCCACCCGGTAACCAGGGCAACTCTCACTTCTGTTATCCTTCGTGGCTTTTTTTTTTTTTTTTTTTTTTTTTTGAAGGGCATTTTTTCACAGGGAATGATTGTCTGCATGTTTGTACTGGATGTCCACACTGAGACACTGATGCCTGTATTTTGTTTAAGGAGCAGCAGATGGAAGAGCGGANTTGTACTGGATGTCCACACTGAGACACTGATGCCTGTATTTTGTTTAAGGAGCAGCAGATGGAAGAGCGGAAACTGCTGTGTATGACAGTGTGTGACAATGTGTGACAGTGCGTTTCCCCCACTGGTCTGTAAACAGTGGCGCGCCAGCCAGAGCTCCGGGGCAGCGTGGGGGGATGGATTGCAGAAAACTCACACTCAGAATGAGGAGCAGACGACACTGGCGACAGGAGAGCGCATTTTCCCGCCTGTAGGTGGCGCTGTTCTTGGAAGCAGTGTGTTTACTTCCAGCCAGTGACTGAGTGATGGGCTCCAAGTTTTTTTTTTTTAAATTTTTTTATTAATAATAATTTAATTATTTTTTATTGCAAGTTCAGAACTGCTGATATGTGGCTGTAGGAGGATGGAGTCACTGTGAGTTCATGTAGTTTGGCTGCAGGACACCACAGCGCCCCCTAGAGGGACTAAAATACCTCCTTCTGTGTCACTCCGTCTGTGGAGTTACTGTGAGCTGTACCAGTTTGATCGGACTTTGAGAGATTAATGCCCTGCTGGGGGGGGGGGGGAAATTGAGTAAGAATCTGCCATTAAATTCTATTCTCCTTCCATCCCCACCCTGAAATTCCCACAAGTTCCCCATACACAGCAGTGCAGGAAATGAGCTGTTTGCCTTGGCCCGACTGTGACTGGAAACTTCCGCCCTTCACCAGCCTCCTCCAATTCCTCTCTGCTGTCCAACACTGAGACACGGACTCGAGGCCTAGTGAAGGCAGCAGCGTCCCGTGGGCCCGCGGTGGGGCGGTGGCTCCTCTCGCGCACCCTCAGTGATGCGCCGCAGTCCTGGGGCTGGTGGGCCTGAACACTCGCTCAGTCCCTCAAACACGACTGAAGTGAAAAGCTGTGTTGATGTTGAATCTCTGCTGTTGGGATCCAGCTTCTAAAACAGTTGCTTTGTTTTTCCAGGTCTTTAAAGGTGAATTTCAGCTACCCGATTTTCTAAAAGAACAACCACAGGTACAGTAACTATTCTGCCTGTTGTTCTACCCCCCCCCACAAATTAATCATTTATTTCTGTTTCACTTTTCTGCAGACCTCAGTAAAGTGACAGTAGGTGCAGTTCTGGTTCTAATTTCCATCTTTCGTGACATTCTCAGTTGTGTTCAGTCTTCTCCTGCAGTCTATTGTAGTTGTGTGATCTGGCCTGGTTGACGTTCATCTCTCGGAATGCATCCTCTCATGCTAGCAGCTACTTCTCTACACTCATTTTTTCCGCCATACTTCCCAAAATGGAGACAATCGATTCTCTGTGGTGGAGTTGCACTGCCCCCCCTTGACCGAAAGCAGCAAATGTCAGCATCTCTTCTGAGGGCCTCCAGCGATCACGGTGACCGCATGGAGATGCTTGACTTGCAGCACACGACTGAATGTGAGTCGAGTGTGCTGAATCGCAGCCGAGCACCACCTCCCGTGCCCCCCGTGTCTGTGGTGATCGGCTGCGGTTTGGATGGTGGATTCCTGTGGTTCTGACAGCTGTTTGCCCATCCTGCACCACTACTCCTGTGTGGGCCTCAAAAATTACTTGATCTATGGTGTCATTTAAAAAAAGTAAATGATGTGTAAGCAGGCGCTTGATGATAAGTGCAATGAAGTATTGATGCTGTAGTGTTGAACGATGTTAATTCACAGCCTAAAATCCCAGGATCGAACTACACAGGCTTTTTCACTCCTGGAGCCCCAGTGAGGACATGCTGAGGTGGTTCTGCTACTCTTTGCTGCTCAAGTTCAGGGATCCTGACTCATTGTTCCTGCTGAGTCTTGGTCACATTTCACCTTTTTGTCCATTCTGTGCAGCTCCAGAAGTCTCCAGAGAAGCCCAGTCCCAGTTAGGATGCAGTGGAAGGCAAACGTGTCCAAAGAAGCTGGTGAGTCTCTTCTGTTTTATTTGCCACCTCAGCTGTGACAGTAGTCACTGACGCTCACTCTAGGTCCCCTCTGGGTTCACACTGGCCCAGACGGTGGTCTGGTGTCGTCCCTCTGCATCTTTTGTCAGTGGATCTCAGTGGACAGGAGGTGAATCACTGCACCCTGGGAGTCACTGCGACTCAGTCACATTTTTGTGAGCTTCCATTGCTTCAAATGGTTAAACTCATACCTTAGATTAACCTTGAACTGCACTGACCCAATTTCTCAAATAACTTATAATGAGTTTTGGGGACATGAATGAGGAGGTTTGTTCCGTTCAGCAGCAGCCTGATCCGTTCGGCCACTCGGAGATACGCTCTCAGAACCCGGACTAGGCTCATTGGCGAGAACAGCATAGGTTCCAAAGCATCTCTCACCTGTGTTTCTGTTTCAGGCTTCAATGAAGATGGAAAGGATATCAGTTGGTCTTCTGAAGGTAGGTGGAAGTCGCGTGTGCAAATAGTGCAGCATTTCCCTGACAGAAAAGACGTAATTAAACACACGATCTTGTCTTAGTATCTGCATTTAAAACACTCCATAGCAAAACAGGAGTCAGTCTTTTTTGCATTGGTGCCCACAGCAGCAGTCGCTATGGTAACATTTAAGGAAGAATGTCGACTGTTGCATTAGAATCCAGGCACCACCCATGTTGGGATGCTCTCTGGGAGGGACATGGAGAGGCAGTCGAGAGAGTCCCGCCCCCCCGTTGCTCTCATCTTGCTTCAGCTGCTACTCACCTTCCCACAGCCAGCAGCACACTGATGTCTCTCTCTGTCTTTCAGGGCAAGGGGAGAACGGAAAGGATGCACCACGTGGGGTAGAGGACAACCATTGCTCTCTGTGCCCCCTGGGACCCTTTCAGTGCTTTCCTGTGGACAGTGTCTGTCTCTCTCACTCACACACGCACGTGTGCAGGACCACTCTGGCCAGCAACAGAGAACTGTGGACTTTGGTGTTGTTTTGTACTGTAAAAAAATGCATCTGTCACAAGCTGTGGCCTGAAAATGTTGTTGCTGGTTAATTTCCCCCATCACACCATTACTCTTTGGGATCTTAGTTTCTTCTCTATGTTTAAAAAAAAAATCTGTGATTCTGTTATAAGAAAAAGCAGTGAATTTAATTGCAGAGACAATATTTATGGATAGCTTTTGAAGATGCAATATCTATTTTTGTTCAATTTTTTTCATGCCTTTGTATAGTGAAATTCCATGGGTACTGACGTACAAGACTTAAGTTTGGGGTTTTGACTGTGTAAAGAATAAGCATTTTGTACCACGTATCCCCTCTGAAGCGATCTTTTTGTATATGGAGGACCAGTAATAAATGATTTGTCATCACTGATGGGGACAGTAGTTTTTGTCTTTAAGCTTTAAAAGCATTTGTTTTCAGTCCCCCTTAAAGCCCAGATTTACCAGAAGAACCAGAAGTTGGATCTGCAACAGTCACTCAGGAAGCAGTACTTGCAGAAAGTTTGGGAATGCTCTTTTTAATAATAACACATCCTTCTTTTAATCAGTATATTACATTCAAGGTAAACTATTTCTTTTACAATACATAATTAATCATTCAAAGTTGGCTTCCTAAATAAAATAAATTTCTGAAACAGATAAAATTCAGTGCACAACAATAATAAAGAACACATAACAGTCAACGAGTAAACAAACACTTCCCACGCTGAAGGTTGTACGTGTCTGTAATATACACAGGGCTGGGTCTCCATCAACCTGTATGTGAAAGTAGGGGAAAAAAACCAAAAATAATTTGCTATCAGCTCCCTTAATCTCAGACTTCCCCTTGGTGCAGAAACAAGGAGCGACCAGCCGACCAGGTCACACCACACAGGCGCCGGCGAACAGTCGGAGGATTGGGAACGCATATGGGCTTTGGTACACAAGCTGCTGTTGGGGGGGAGGGGGGGTCACCTGTTTGGTTCTGAGGTGACAACAGGGAGGGAGGGGCTCTCATTCCCCCCTCTAGAAGAAGACTAACAGCCATCAAAATGAGCCAAAGGCCCTTCTAGATAGAATCATGGAACATGTAAAACTTCCCAGTAAGACACACACACTATTTAAAGTCCATGTGCAGTTTCAGTTTTTAAACAATGTCCATTGTGCATAAGATTAACAGCAGAGAGGAAACTTTTTCAAGACAAATAAAAATAGAAATGATTTATTCCTTTTATTTTCCAGATATTAACTGAACAGCTTAAACTGAAGAAATGGGTAATTGTTCTCAAAATGGTCATTTTAACATTCCTTTAGTTACATATGCTAAATAAATTCCCTCTCAGTGGCAATTTATGGATTTAAACAATCATATATAAGTTAGCAGAATTTTATAATTCAAAACTGCAGATAGACTGTAAGGGTATCCATGCACACGGACACACACACCCCACCTCGAACAGCATTGGCAGCAGGGGGTCCACTGCCCGCCTGCCTATCAGCAAGTGGCTGAGGCTAAGTGTTTCCTAAAGGCGTTGCTCGCTTTCCCTGCACATCATACACGGAATCCACTTCACCTGCAACGGCAGTAAACAGGGTCAGTCCAGAGGTAAACAAACAAACAAACAAACAAACAAACAAACAAAACAGAAGTGAACTGATCCCAAAAGTGTTTAAGCAGGTTAAAATTGGCACAGTTCTTTTGGTCACAAACAAAATGTAGAATTTTCAATTTCCTTTTTCGTGGCTTCGTTGGGGACGTGGTTGCATGACGTCGCTAAAAAAGGGAAACGCTGGCTGTTGTTTTTCGGCAACACATCACAGTTTATACCAAATGTAGCATTTACACTCCTCCAGCCGTCTCATTTCCGACAAACCGGGGGGAGGTGGTCTGCGGGTCACTGTTTCGCCAAGCCGACAGATACTGGTGGGTAGCAGGGGCTCTGTGTTTGGCTCCAGTCGTTACTGTAAACAGTGATGATCTAGAACGATCCGTTAAGGTGCGATGCGTTTTCTGAACAGCGTCGAACGTAAAATCGTGTCACAGTGTGATCAAACTCACGAGCATGCAGACGACTCCAAAGTCCAGCATGGCGCTGCGCTGCGCGTCCTCACACAGGAAGGCCTCCCGCCCCCGCTGGTCCAGGCAGGTGCAACGGAGGGTGTGGCAGCTGTGACCTCTCAACCCAAGTGGACATCCTCCAGCACCCAGTGCAAGATGGGTAAAGAGGGGGTGCAGGTGAAGCAGGAGGAACTGTCCTTCTTGCAGGAAGGAGGGAGGGTGTTGGACAGACCCTGCGCTCATTTGTTCTCAATGAGGGTCTGGACCTTATGCACCAGCTCTCTGGCAATCCTCAAGATGCGCTGCACATCGTGGCGCTCGGCCATCTCTGCAAAAGAGAGAGAGAGAGAGAGAGAGAGAGAGAGAGAGAGAGAGAGAGAGAGAGACGATGGAAACATGCACCCAGGCAGCAGAAGAAGTGTTTGACAGCCTCTCTCCAGCTCCTCACCGTTGAAGAACTTGATGATGTCAGTGAAGTCCATGTTGTTGTCCAGGATGATATCCCTGTAAACCTCTACCAGCGCCAAGGCGATAAAGAGCACAAAGTGCTGCGAGGAGATCCGATGGGCCACCCAGATTACCTCCCAGACGGCAAAGACGTCCTCGTACAGCAGCTCTGGTGCCCAGAGAGAAAGCGACATGCCGTACTGTGAAACTCGCAATGAAGAGTACGGTGAAATCCACATTTCTGGAGAATCTGTCACACGGACTTCGCCTACACACCTCTTTTGAAGTCCAGCAGGAACCAGCGGTAGCAGAAGTAGAAGTGGGTGTAGTCCCCGTTTTGGTGCATCAGCTCAAAGAGCTCCGAGTCAAGGATCTAGACAACATTCAGGTGAGGAAACTGGGGTCACAAACATTCGACATCACAGAAAGCACGCGTGAAGGAGCAGGGTGGTTTGGCACTCACCTGTATTAAAGACCTCATATTGGCAAAGTGGGTGTCCATAGCGCCACCGTTTGGGAAGTTCTGACTCATCCTCTTCATCAGCTGCGTGAAACAGCTGTACGCCAGACACTCTGAACACAACATACAGAGGACAGATGAGTAAAGATTAACACACCTCCGTTCATTTGTGCCTCATTTCTTCACACTGTGCTCAACGGTTGGTGTATGACCAGCAGGTGGCGCTGTGGTTAAAGCTGTCACCATAATCTCGTTGAACCCAGTCAAGGTATTTACCCTGATAGACTAAAAATTACCCTGCTGTATAAATCAGTAAATCACTAAGTAGCTTAGGGCACAAACCCGACACTGAAATAGCTTTTCCATAACAGCTAATAATCATCATGAAAGGTTGTTGTTGTTTAAGGTGACTATTGATGATGAGCATTTCCACCTTTATAAAGGTCACGCTCACGTGTAAAGCAACGTGGGCCGGAGCTCCAGTCACCGTCCTAATTATGGGCAAGTAATAGGAAAATCCCCACATTTGTTAAGGTGATACAGAAGACAACCAGTGAGGGTCCCAGCGGGGCAGTGTAACCAGCACACGTCTGTCCAACAGGCGCAGCGGAGGCCGGAGTCCTACCGTCGTCCAGGATGACCATGAGTGGCGCCAGAAGGTCACACATGCCCTGGACGTATCCGATCTCCAGGTGCTCCCACACGTAGCTGGGACAGGGGGAAAGATGACAAGAGAGGACGATCAGGTGGGTGCCCGGCTTTCTGCTGACAGAGGATCAGACACGACATGCCGGGCAGGTCCTTCCCGCTAGGGGGCGACCACCTGCACATGATGTTGCGTAGCTTCTCCAGGTTGGCCGGAGTAAAGTAGTAGTAGTTGCGGTCGCAGCGCTGGACGTCCTTGTCTATCCGATGCAGGTTCAGCGCCACCGTGTCCAGTAGCTCGATCTGCGGCAAAGAACAAAGTCTCAGGTTGCACTGATTTGCCCCTTTGTTCATCTGTAAACCCCCTTCAGTTTCTACCCCTGTTTGTGTTCCTCTATGTTCTCCTGTGTGATCATACTGTTTGTTCAGTGTACCGAGCACCACGGTCCAGGAGAAACTGCATTTCGTTCCCTGTTGTACGTCTGTATAAGTGCAGAAGGACAATCAAGTGACCCTTGACCCTTGCGATGTCACAGGGCCCTTTGACATGCACACAAGCGTGGTCCCCAGGTTGGGTGCTGGCTGTTTACCAGACGTCTTTAGAGTGCTACCCACTGGATCACTAAGAAAGTTGGCCGGACTGATTTAAATATGGAAATAATACTGAATAATTAATATTATTTTGTTTGAAAGACGGACCTGCACCAGCCCGTCTGCCTTACCGTGTAGGAGGAGAGGGAGACAGGGACACCCTCACTGCTAGTCCCCAGCTTGTCCAGCTGACTGCAGAGCCGCTCCTCGCTCAGGGAGTCCTCCCGGCTCTGCTCTCCCAGCATGCTGTGCGGCCGCACCTCCTCCGTCAGCTCCTCTTCTGTGCTCTGGCCGTCCTCGATACTGGACATGAGCTGCGAGTGGCCGGATGTCACCGAGTAGTTGCGGGAGGAAGGCAGCCCCGAGTCGGGGGAATCGAACTCGACCAGGGGCCTCTCGTCACCTGCCAGGGCAGACGGGGGCACCACTGTGGTCAGGGTGGAGGTGCTGTCGCTCCCGCCTGGGGTGTCCTGGCCCCCGGTATCTGGCTCATCCACAGACATGAACACCTGGAATGAGGGCGGTGAATCAGAAGGTGAGTAAGAGCTCAAGCTAAGGAGTAAAGCCTCGTCCAGCCAAGCCCCCCCTAGGCAGAACCCCCACCTCATTGCTGATAGTCGAGTCCCTGTGGATGAGGCGCAGGACATGGCTGTCGATGCTGCTTCCTGAGGACAGCTTGGCAAAAATGGCAGACTGGGTCTCCTTCTCACGCTGTTTCACAATCACCTCACACGCTTTCCACTCGCGCATCACCTGCTGGTACCGGGCAGTGATCTTCTCATCGATCTGCAGCACACGCGCGCGCACACCCACACACAATCAGAACAAAGCTCACACCTCACCGACATCCTTCATAAAGACTACAAGCTCCAGGATTTAACATTAAACAAAAAGTAAATGTCACCCTGTTGTCTAAGTGTCATTTTACTGACGTCCCATCATGCAACTGGGCGTGTCAGACATTATTACGCTTGGCTGCTCTGTGTAACCTGTATCCACGAACTGCGACATTGTCGCCACATCGTCACCTGTGTCATGTCCTTCTTCCCCATGCCGAACTTGTAGTGTCCCAGGAGGAAAGGCCACACCTCCTTCCGTATCTCATGCTCCACCCCTCCGTAGTACACCAGCCGCAGCAGCTCCAGCTCCTTGTAGTTCTGCGTACGGGAAACATGTCTCTTAAGCTTAGCGGCGGTGGAGAAACACCGCCCTGCCCGATAGTGACGGAAGCTGGTGCTGAGCCGCCTGCCTACCTTACAGTCCTTCTGATACTTGCTCCACACGTCTTTGCTGAGGCCACCTGACGCCTCGCAGGGCCTGTCTGGCGGGACGATGTTGTGGTTGACCAAAGCTGAGAGATGTGTTCTCACGGTGGACAGGTGTCTGCAGTAGGCCAGCCCTGTTGGGGGGGGGGCGGGGGCGTCAACACACAAGGAAGCAGGTAGGACACGTTAAAGGTGAGTAACCAGCAGACTAACATGTTATATTGTTACTCATTACTTATTACTTCATTTCAAGTCCTTACTCCTCCTGTCACACCCCTGAGCAAGGTGTTTATCTTGAAATGCTGCAGGAAAAATTACCTGGCTTAGCATTGTTACCCTGCTTTGGAGAAAGGTGTCAGATGAATAAAGGTAAATGTCACAATAGCTCAGCAGAGGGGTTTCAAGTGTTATAAGGGATTCCAGTTATGAGAACTGTCATGTTCAGGAGTGTTCTAATAATCTTTAGTTTATATAGCACATTTAGAAGCAGCTTCGGAAAACACTTTACAGTAAAGAAAGATATACAGGGTACAACTATAAAGGGATTTAGAAAAAAATATCAGGATTTAAAAAATGACAGCAATAAAAGAACAGAACTGAATGCATCTATTATGAACAACCATTTGTGCAAAGCAGGGTTGCGCTGCTCCAAAGTGCATCCCAGAAGCACAAGATTCAAGGCAGAAAAAAAGTGTTTTCTAAATGACCATAATGAAAAAGTAATAACCCATAAATAACAACGGCAACAACAACAACAACAACAACAACAACACTACATGTTGTGGTTGTGTTGTTCTTGTGAACCCACAGCTCAGCACATGTAGATCACCAATATTTCCACACCAGAACAATGGAATAAAGCAAAAGAAGTACAAAAGAACAACAGCAAGATAAATGATGACAGACAAAAGGAATATGCATTATGTGGAAGGGATTTTAAGCACGTGGGTCTTAAGTCCAGATTTAAGGGTATCCACTTCCCATAAGGTGGACTTGGTTTTAAATTAGATTTTCCCAGATTTGATAGATTTTCTCCTTAAAAGATAATGTGAGTATTTCAAGGTTCAAGGGACACTTTGTCATTCTGCACTTAAACAGATATATGAGAGAAAGAAATGCAGTTTCTCCTGGACTGCAGTGCACAGTATTGACACAACACAGACAAGTTGTGGTAGAATATAGATAAGCAGCTAAACAAATAGATAACAATAAACAGATTAATAAATAGAAAAGATATCGCATAGATAACTAAATCAATATGAAAAGAGGACTAACAAATAAAGTCAGTAATGATGGTGTTGAGATAGGGGTAGGTAGTCAGTGGTGGTTGTGATGTTCAGTCCCCATGCTGTCCAGAATTCAGTAACCAGACAGCCTGTGGAATAAAGCTGGTGGAAATTAATTTTGCATGTTCTGGGAGGGGAAAAAAAGCCTTTTGCGAGTCAGGGACGCATTATCTATTTATTTATTTAAATTAATGGCAATGCAAGTTCTTTTTATGAGGATTCTGCGTACAAGCAGATTTTCATGGACAAACTGCTCCCATTATGTGAGGGAAGGGAGTATTTTGTAGCTTTGCTTAGATTTTTACACATGTATACACCTGGACACCAGTTGGGCCTTTTACTGAAGTAATTCCATTTAAGCACCAGTCTGAAGGATAAGACAGCAGGATGTTTTTTGGAAGGTTACTAGCCATGCTTAACCACTAAACCATACACTCCTCCCGGTGAGGTAATGTGTGGATTTACAAAGTTCTCCCGTAGGCTGCAATGCGAGTTCCTTGCGGTACCATAATGCAACTAATATATTTAATGATTTACGTGCGTCTGTCTCAACAGCAGCCATAAAACCTACATTTCTGGCTTATGAGACACAGGTTATTTCCCTAGAGGGTGATGTATTAATGCAGCTACTGCAAGAAAACGTTTAAGCCACCAGGGCTACGTGCGATGAGATGCTCGGATAACAGAGAGCGCTGTGCTGCACGTTCTCCGTAGCAGAACCGCTGGCAGAGGCGACGGATCACTTACAGCCGTAGAAGGCTCTGGAGACAATCTGTCGCTTCATGTTCTGGCAGAGCATCTTGAGGGGTATGCTGGACACGGGGAGACAGTGATGTGAGCAACTATCTGCTACACAACACACCACAGGCACAGTAAAGCAGTTCTACCCTTTCACACACTTTCAGGCTCTCTATGCCACGGTGCATGTTCGGGCTGAAGCCCATGATGGAGCTGGGAACAACCTGTTGAGAAGAGAAACGTGTTGGTGGACAGGGACCTTCTCACCGGTCGTGGATGCAGGTGCAACCTGGTGGCAGGTCAAAGGACGTGTTGCTGCCCCCAGTGGAGCAGGAGAGGCATGACACGTGGCTGGAGCACTCGCCTTGCTGCCATGACAACGGACTGCCCCCGATACCCTGCATCTCCATCAGCTCACTGTGGTCTGCGAGGAGGAGAGGGTGTGAGAAAGAGACAGGAGACATTAAAAACACTACACCATACTGGATTCCCTTCAACTCCTCAGTTTAGGGGGGAAATCCTCTGGAAAAGGGGGTGGAGCTTACACCCCCCCCCCCCCAGGCACATAAACCATCCCCAACTCAGCCTCCTACCTTAATCAATAACTTGCTGAGCTGAATCTAAACACTCCTCCAAAGGCACCTGCGATGGCTCCATCAGCACCTCAACAGCAGTCTCAGTTTTTTTCCTTTTTTCAATCTGCTGCTTTAATCTGCTAATCCATCGTTTCCTGGAGTTTAGAAAACCGCGTGGCGCTCATCTGTACCTCGACACTGCCCACGTCGGCGGGACTAGAGCGGCACGCCGCAAAACACAACTCACTCTGCCAGTTTACCTGTGGAACACAGGCCTCTCAGCTCAACCACGAGATCAATTAAGGTAGAGATCAATTGTCTGTCAGATTGAGATTTTTCAATCAGGTTACTTAACTATAATAGCATGTATAAATTTAACAAAAAGCTTTATAGATGTAGGATACAGACAATAATGCTGCTATGAAAACATTATACAAATACGAGTTTTAGTCTAAAAAAATGTAAATATGAGTTGAGAGGTAAAAAGGCATGCATCTGCAACACAAAATAATGGGATCGATGCAGGGGGTGGGGGGGTGCAGTACCACACAGTGCATGGGTTGGCAGGCAGAGCGGGACCAACAGCAAGCGCCGGCAGCCATCACAGCTAGCAGGACCCGGGAAAACACGCACACAAAGCCAAGCCCAGGCCCATGCGGGATGCATCAAAAGCATGAAAAGAAAGAGAAAGCAAAAAATAAGAGGAATAGGAACAAAGGGCAAAGGCACACGTGTGTACACATGAACAAAAAAAGTGAACGGCAATGTCCAACAAAAATGCTCTTCACCTTAATTCTTCAGGTTGAAGCTGATGGCCTGTCATAAACGGTAGCCCCTCTCTGGTGCTCTTACAGGGAAACGAGAGCAGCTCAGCGGTCGGACTTGCGTCCCTTTGACCCTACTGGCTATGTGACTGAGGTTCGATTACACTACGGCGCCCTCTTCACGTAACGATCCATGTCTCTACTACGTCAGAACCCCACAGGACCCACCGTCGTGATGAAAGGTGACTGGGAATTCGTGAAGAATTACAGTGAACAGCATTGCAAGAAACTGGTTCAACAGAACAGGGAATTTTTAAAAAATGCATTAAAGCAAAAGGAAGAAATCAGGGAAAGAAAAATAAATATACAGATGCTAGTCTTTACAAATGTGCAGAAATGCTAGGTTAGGAACAAAAACATACCGGTGCAGATATCACATGCAAAAGAGTCAAGCATGTTGCACTGAAAAAAGGTCAAATGAACAAGTCAAACCCAAAAAACAACTAATAAAAACTTTAAAGCAAACTGAAAAGGGGGGGGAAAGGAGAAAGGAGCAAATAATCAAAGCACTTCTTGGCCACCAGAACCTAAACCCAACAGTGCTGAGGGGAGAGGAGGGCGACTGGATCCCAGCAGAGTGACCCGACCCTCCACCCCCAGGCCTCTCTGGTCACATCATCTCCACGTTGTGTCCATTCTTCTGTGATGAGGACAACATGAATTTTTTTTTTATGCCAATGGATCGGATGGATTCGGAAGCATTTGGACTGGTGGAACCGCAGAAGGAGAACCCAGCAAGCACTGGGCTGATGGTACTGCAATCAAAGGGGCCAGCTCTGTGTGTGTGTGTGTGTGTGTGTGTGTGTGTGTGTGTGTGTGCGCGCGCGCGCGCGTCACAAGATGTGAGGAACCTGCAGCAGGCTCCTGATGATATAGTAACAAACTAGTGCATTGTGGGAGGTGGAGATGGTTTATTAGACCAGGGAATTGCCTCAACCACAACACCAGAACCACAGCCAGCTATTTATGTAAGAGGTGGAGGACGACTGGGACAAGAACGTGAGAATTAACCAGTTGAACAACACAGTACAATATAACAACTGCACTACCAGGTACAGGAGGTGTTTGGAGCTGCAACTGTGGAAGGACTCGGGTTCGTAACAACGTTGCTGCTAAGAGCATCAAAGTTCAGCTCTGAATTGATACGGTAAAAGTTATCCAGCTGTATAAATGGGTAAATCTGTGGAAGTAACTTAGTATAGAAACCTAGCACTGAAAGTCACACTGCAGAAAAGGAAAAAGCATTACTGCTAAAGCGCCTTTCAAAAAGCAAGATGTAGCTGCTGTGCACCTGTACCTTTCTGAGCAACATTCTGGTCCCCTATCATTTTCTGCTCCCAACTAAGTCACACATCCACACTCCCCTCCTCCTTCTACCTATAATATCATGCACTTCTCTGCTCTCTTAGCTCCACCCACTGTCCTTCTCACATCTCAGTCTCTCCCCATTATGTGCTGCACGCCTCCCATGCTCCCCCTCCGCCCATCACGAGCGCTCTGGCTCAGTTCCTCTCCTTCCTAACAGAGTTGTCTTTCTCTATGATGCACACAGTGGAGATGTCGCTCGCCCTGGCTCTCCTCCTCTGTGAGAATATTGCCATAGCAACAGAGGGTAGGCCCACTATAGAATCCACAGTACGAGGGACCAGAAGAGTGTCGAGTGACACTGGAGGTGGTTGGGGAGACTCTGAAATGGGCCATCCGGAGCCAGAGAGGATCCCACCTCATCTTGGTGCCGGACTGTGGACGCCCTCTCCCACCCACTAGCCTGGGAGGGGCCAGCACTGTTGGGCTGGGCTGTGAGAACCAGGAGGAACTGAGGGAAGGAAGGGGTGAGCGGGGTCTTGTGATAAAAACCTTTCATGACACTAGGATCTGTGAGGTTCCGCGAGCAGATCATTGAGATCATTGCGTGAAGTCTATCGTCCTCCTCGTCGTCGTCGTCCAGCGAGGGAGCGCGACTGCCTGTCGTGTGGTGGTAGTTTATAGTGACTGCTCGGGCAATAAGAAAACACAGTTTAGCAGCCCATCCCCTCACGTTCACACCGACAAAAAACACACAGCCTCACCGTTCCCCACTAACGGAAAACTGCTCCCAAGGCGACCTTAAACAAAACCGTTACTTTCTCCACATGAGACTTCTGCAGGTTCTAAGCAAACTGATTACTGTTCACATATATTAAAACAAACAAGCATGTGACCCATAGACACCGTTTCTGATTGGTTAGTGCTGACTTGTAGTCCGCCCCTGCATCCGAGGTCAGTGCTGTATGGACTCACTGGAATCGTAACGATGGCCGGGGTAGACGATGCGAAACACGTAGTCGGCAGCCACTTCTTCTTCTGCTGTGCTGTCCTGCTCCACAAGCCGCGCTGTGCTGTTCCTCTTCCTCAGCTTGGGGAAGACCTTCCCCTGCAGGACACACACACACACACACACACACACACACACACACACACACACACACACACACACACACACACAGTGAAGGAACCACACCTCACCTTCAAATTGGCTCAGTGTGTGCTTGTTCTCCCTGGGTCTGTGTAGGTTTCCTCTGGGAGCTCTGGTTTCCTCCATCAAACATGTGTCTGCAGTGAACTGATGACACTAAATTGCTTTTGTGTGTGTGTGTGTGATTGCCTGGTGATGGACTGGCATTCTGTCTAGCGTGGAACCTGCCTGGCTTTGCTGTGACAATCTTATGGGACAGATTCCAAAGCAGCTCAACCCTACTTATGGACAAATGTTTACCAATAATGGATGGAATCTGTTATGTTATTGCTGTGTTTTTTTTAAATGCTGATTTTTGTGGTAAAGCGTTTGGAGTTGTATCCTGTATATTTTTCAATCTTCACATTAAAGTGCTTTGAGAAGCATTTTAAATAAAGACAGTTGTTATTGTAACACCGGATTAGGAGGAAATTCTCGTAACGGAATTATAGTACTGATTCATAATGCTCATAACTCCTCTCCGCTGAGCTATTTCTACAGTATCATTAGCAATTAAGCAACAGTACAAAAAAACGCAGTCATTCATAACAACAATGCCTTTCAAGAGAATTCCATGTATTTTATCACTTAATGCTTTAAAATCACTGGCAAGACTCTCTTTTGCCTTTCCAAATTTTTGCAATTTCTGTAAAAACTTTTTTTTTTTTTTTTTTTTTTTTTTTTTTTTTTTTTTTTNTTTTTTTTTTTTTTTTTTTTTTATTAGGGGCACATTATTATAGATAATAAGAAGTCATGAGGTTTACATAAGCCACATCCCATGTGTGGGGAGCAGGTGCTCGCCTTGTGTGGTGCTCTGTGTCACCAGAATTTGTTTTGCACTAAAATGTCTGGTATAAGAAGGTGTTTCTTAACTGTGAGCTGATAGCTTATTATTCAAATTTTAGGGCACAAAAAAACAAAACAGGCTTTTGTTATATGAGGACCACCTGTAACCCCAGTCTGTAATCACTGCCCTATACAATTCATTAGAAATTTACACACCCAACTTAAAAATCAACACCCCTGCAAACCAAATGTCACCATGAAACAACTCCGTGCCAGATCACACCTTACACACCACCACGCGATATACCTTTCGCTTTGGCCGTCACTCACTAAAGTATATAATACCATGGGGTGTATGAGTCACCTCCCCAACCCCCCACCGAATGTGCCCCATCAGTCCTGTCACCTGCCCCCTCCAAAGCCTGCACCCCCCAGGTTCTGGACAAGACTTGAGCAGAGAGATACACACCAGTGAGAACATGCTGACGTGAGAGCAGTCAAGCCAGAGGCAGCTAATTAAGCCGCAGTGACAGACGGTTTGTCTTCGTTTTGCCAAGCTGAGCTGGAGACATACGCCTGGGCCTGGGGGGCCGGGGTGCCGACTCACAGTGTGCTTCCTACACACACACACACACAGACACACACACACACACCAAAGCCCCCTGCCCCTGTCAGCCCATCATACCTTGCCTCGCTGCGACCAGAGTGGGGGCTCCAGCTGGCCCCGTGGCAACAGACCACTCTCCAGGCAGGACAGGAAGGCCAGCAGGTGTCCCCCAGGAGGAAAGTGCAGTGGGGGGCGCTGAATGCCATCTTGACTCACCAGCACCAGAGTTCCACCGCAGTCCGCTGGAAAGGACCCATAATTTGCTATACATGTTCTTCATTTAAAACAATGAAAATTAATTGTGTTTAGAATACATCAAGGCACCCAAACTTGCCAGTGCAGGTTCAGATCGAAAAAGAGCTGTTGAGTGAAGTTACTCATCATGTCTACGTGTCAGGTTTCACAAAGGCTACTAGAACACAAAAGCCTGTCTGACCTTTGCACAACACAAAATATCAGAGCTTAGCATTCACTAAGACTACGGTACAAATGAAGGGAATTAAGTGAGGAAAACAGGTTTCCATGGAAACACCAAGTCACGTGTCAGGAAATGGCTGTTTGCGTGAATGTCCTGGTTATCACCAGACTGCATGAATGAACATACTGTGCCGCTGCGTGCTGTTATACTCTGGCGATTGAGAGCAAGTTGGATGGCATGGGGGCAAGAAAGGAAGGGAAGGAAACAGGAAGCAGCATTGCAAGAGGGGGAAGGGGGGGGGCAGGGAAGACAAGAAGATCTGGGACAGGAAAGAGGATGGGAAGGAGGGTAAGAAGGGTGATAGGAGGTAAAGAAGAAGCAGGACAAAAGAGGAACAGGAAGGAGGACAGAGAGGAGGAATGGAATGAGGACTGGAAGGGAATGGGGACAGAAACAGTGACAGCCAGGTAGATAGGATGAGGCAAGGAATGAGGACGAGGAGAAAACGGGAAATGACATGTAAAAAGGGGGGAAAGGAGTACAATGTGAATAAGGCACTCTGGGATTGGAAAGAGGACAGAAAGGGGACACAGCACTCACGGCGCTGGTGGCAGTGGAGGCACACGATCTGCCTAAGAGGCACAGTCAGGGCGTAGTCCCAGTAGATGCTGCCAGAAGAAAAGAGGAAAGTGAGATGGGTGTCATGAAAACCCCTGGCCTACATCAAGTGGAGCTGCACCTGAAACAAGTGGGAGTGGTCGAGTGAAAAGGTAGCTGTGCCAGTGTACCTTTTCTCCAGGTCACAGTCACCCAGGGTGCCATTGATCAGCTGGTTGGGGGTCCATTTCAAGGTGAGGTTCTCTGCAGCCTGGTGGAGGGACAGATACCCACGGAGCACCTCCATATCTTTCTTCTGAGGTCCCCAGGGGTGGGTGGAGAGACACAGGAGGAGGAGATGAGCAAGTTGTACACCATGCCTCTGAAATACGACTTCCCCCCCAGACTGGCACCACGATGGCCGACACTAAATTTAACTATCAGGTTTGACGTAGAAATCCAATTAAAAACTAAATCTTTCCCTCTGCCTGGAGGTCCTGGTAATTTACAATATTGATTCCTGCACAGTTTGGCCAAACACACAGCACTGCACCCACATCCATCAACTGACATCGGCCACTGGGGGGCATTGCTGCCGTTTCCACTGCTACACAATTCAAAGTTAGTGTGAGAAGTTCGCTACTTATGCAGAGGGGTTGGGAGAACCGAGGGGGAGGTAGTGATAGGGAAACCAGTGGCAGGAGAAGCGAGAAGAACAGCACTCTGGCGAGACCTCCCACACTACCAGATCATGCAAGGAGACCCAGAAAGGAAGGAAAGGGATACTAAGCATCATATGTGCCTTTAAACACTTTTTGCTCCCCACATATCCAGGAGAGATGTTCGTTGGTGGCACAGCTTGCCAAGGGAACAACTGCAGAGACAGAGGGAAAAGACGGGCGGACATGAGAGTACAGGTGGCGAGAGCAGTGGACGGTGGACAGGTGGGAGGTGGCAGAGAGCACGGGCAGAATAGATAGAGCAGCGTCCTGCTGACACAGGCTACGATGTAATTCCAGAGAGGTGTGATTCGTGTGGCAAGAGGACTCACTGTGCCAGGAAAAGCTAACAGACAGCAATTAGTAATCCTGCCTTCCAAGACCGGCTTATTATTGAATTCCTGCAAAGGGAAAAATCTTTTAAAGGAGGAGAGCAGAGAACATCCGTGGGCCTGATGCCATGATGTCAGCTGAGCAAGTGTTACACAAAGGTCAGAAGTGAGAAGCTGAACAGGTCACATCACTGATGTGGTCATTTCTGTGACATCCGGGGCAGTGTTTGTATGTCCACAAATATCGAAGCCCTTCATAAGCATGTTCCCAAGTCTGTGTGTTAGTTTGGGTGTGCAGCCCTGCGTCCCCTTCTCCTACACTCACCGGCTGTACCAGCACATTGTTCTTGCCGTAGAGGAGGTGCGTGTGGGAGTTCTGGTGTAGCGACTCAACGTATTCCCGCGCAGAAGCTGCAAACCGGTCCTCCGACATGCTGCCACTGGACTGGCGCTTGCGTATCTGAGGGGGAGACATCAAGTCCCTCACGGTCCCCCACACACAGACTCGCTTATCCATTAGCCACAGAGGTAACTTCCATAATACCTGCACACCTATTCGGCCGTAGCCTCACCAGATCTAGGCTCCTATTTCTGCTGTCTTACCCCCAGGGCAGGCCGCCGGCCTTGGGACGAATCCTGGCCCCTGTGTGCCCCGTGGATCCGGTGGCGCTGGACAAGCTCGTTGGCTGAGGGGTCGGTCCAGAAGTGGTCCGATGTCTTCAGCTTGGTGTACTCCAGAGCACAGGGACCGACTGAAGAAGGGAACAGAGGGACAGGGTGAGAGAGAAAAAATAAAGCGAGAGAGCGTGAGATATCACACCTCAGACTGGACTCCAGGGTGGATGGTACATTACATAACTGCAGTCGAACATCAACACTTGTCCACTGCAGGACAGAGAAGTTTGAATAGTTAACCCTAGACGACTACAGTCACTGCGTGATGTTGCGGTCACCTACCATTTTTTCAACAACCACCAATATAGTTATTGGAAAAAAGACTCGGACATCACCAGTCCCCTCCAAATGACCCAGAATGCTATGGCACGAGTTGTGTTTAGATGCACAAAACCGTTTCAAAGTCCCTTCATCATCTTTCTTTCTTGGATTCCTGTAGGTACCCACAACAAGTTCAACACTCTGGTTTCAGTCTACAAGATGGTTGATACCTGAGGGACACAGTAAAACCACTTCACTCCACAGCTTCTGGCCGCTAAGTGGCCCCACTCACAAACAGTTCAAAACCGAAAGTACAGAGGCCCTCAGTTTCAGTTTCACTGTGGTCAAATGAGCTCTCTCTCTCTGTCCCCCTGTCCCTGGAAACAAAACGCACTTCTTTCCAGATTTCCCAACTACTCTATAAATTTGCATCCTACCAGCTGTTATGATCCTCTTTGTAGTTCCTATCATGTCTATATGCAGGTATTCATATAACATGTGCTGGCAAAAACAGTGAAACTTGATAAACTGACTTCAAGGATCGTGTGTCTGTATCTATAACTGTGTCTCCTGTAAAATGGACATTTGTTTACTCCGAGTTATACATCACTTGGGAGAAAAGCATCTGCAAAATGACTGTAAGGCAGGATGCACCTTGGATGGAATGCAAAGACTCCACAGGTGACTTGATGGTTACATCAAGACATTCACTGACACACTGAGACCCAAAGGACACTTCAGACAGACAGTGGAGAGCCAGTATCCACGAGTAACTCCACATAGAACAAGTCGCTCTGGAAACACAAGACAGGATCCTTGGAGAAGCCAGAGACTCACCCAGCAGAGCAGCCAGGATGGGCCCATAGACAGAGTCGTGCATCAAGGCCTCCTTCTCGTAGTACTTACTGCAGTGATGGAGAAAGAGAAGTTTTATTTTATACTTAATCATATAGGAAGAGAGAAAAACTGGATGGTTTTGGTTTAGACATGGGGTGTTACCTGGAGTTGTCCACAATGAACTGGACCACCTTGTCAAGCACCTTCTCGAAGAGCGCAGTGCGCACCCAGATATGTTTGATGGCCTGAGCAGAGAGGGGCTGCGGGGCACGTCCGGCTGTCGAACCTTGTCGCCTCAGGGGCTCTGGCCCGGTGCTCTGCACCCTCCTGGGAGAAGGACCCAGTGACATGATGTCAGGGAGCCACAGAACACCACACCTTATAAAACAGAAGATCCTGTTGGAGAAGAGCAACCTGCTTGTCACCAAATCCATTCTGCCACAAGAGGGCAGTCTGGGCCAGTAAGCCCTTGGAGCAGAGTGAAGCCCGCCAGTGTGGAGTGACATCCATCAGTTTTGTCAGCTCGTGGCCTTGATAGGCTCCCCTAGTTTGCAATGTGTCGCTGCCAGTGACACTGCGGCTCAAATTGGTGACACTGTTCGAAAAAAAAAAGCCTCCACTGTGCCAAAAGCGTGGGCTGCTTTAACACTCAAAATGACATCTCTCAAGCTTGGGAAGGATTTCCACCTGCCTCGTGTAAACCTGAGCGGCGGTGATGTGCTCAAAGGAAGCTGTGTCGTCAGTTTTTATCAAAAACCAATGGTTAACTTGATGGCCAAGAGCAGTTGGCAGGATTTGGTCCAACACTGACAGCCTGAGAGGACCAAGAGGTTCCTTCAGGATCAAGATGTTTCTTCAGCCCAAAATGTACCCAAAACTGCCATGGAATCGGTCCACACCATCCGACCAGCATTATGCAGAAACCTCTCAACACAGCCACTTGAGTTGGGGGGGGGGGTGCATTCCCACTGCAGAGATAAGACAGACGGCTAGGTAGTTAAGTGTGCCACCAGGAAAGGCTAGCAGATCAAACATAGAGAGATAAAAGACTATAGGTCCGATTGAGCGAGGGCTCTGCTGTAACAGGACGTCAGGGAGTGCTTTCAAACAGGAGACACTCACGCCACTCCAGGACATTGTAGAATTCAACGCTTTGTATGGGAAGAGGAACTTCACTGACTGCTCAGGTCATCCAGCTACTGTATATCTGATATAACTTCAAAGTGTGCAGCAGTCGGAGCGACAGGCAATAAAACTTTAGTGGAACATGGTGATGCAGCAAAGTACGTGCTGTTGTGTCACAGCACCTGGATGGGGTGGGAGAATGTGGGTCTGATCCTCGCTCAGTTTGAGTGGAGATGTTCTCCCCATGCTCACGTGGGTTTCCTCCAGCTGCTCCAATTTCCTACCACAGTCCAAAGATATGTTTCACGTCAATTGCTGACTAAATTGAAGTTGCAATGTTTGCTTTGTATACTAAGTACAAGTACTTTACTGTAGTATGTAAAGCATAGTAAGTCACCTTGGAAAAAGTATAAGCTAAATACCTCATAGTATTCATTCTGAGGTGCGTTGGAGAAAACTGACAACTTACATCACATTGATTCAGTGTTAAGTAAGGAGTGAGGTAGCAAATCTGAGTACTGGCACAAGGACTGTTTCCATCATACTCCTGTGTACTGATGAGATCTTGTCATTCCTCTGGAGTTCTGCAGCAGGTAGGGGGGTCACATGGAGGGATTCTGTGGATTGGCACTAGTGGCCAGCAGCAGCCTCCCAGCAGTTTGTCAGATACAAACTTCAACTCGTGAGAGTCAGTCGAGGGCAATCAAAATCCATAGGGAAACTCCACAAACTGAAAGTGTCCTTTTGAATTTAAGAGCTCCACTCTTCTGGCAAATGTCTATCTTGCTCTGGGAGCAGAGTGTATTACTTTCAGAGTCATAAAGGTGTTTGCTTTAATGTCTGATTGCACTAACCATTAGAGCATCAACCTCTTTGGGAAACAGGAACTATGCAATAACAAAAAAAAACATGTAGTTCTGATATGATTTTTCACAGCGAAACCACAGGGAAAGAAAAGGATTACGAGGAACGGCATCCATAGCGATCCACACTGATGCGTGACCACACGCATCACCTTTAAAAAAGAGAGTTTTAAATTTTTTAAAAATAAAACATAAAAAAAGAGTAGCACAATTCATAGCTTGCATTGAAGAAGCCCGAGCAACAGTTTCCACCAAACAATAATAAAAGAATGGCCTGGTGTTTATGACAGAGTCAGCCAACGCAAAACAGGGGCCCGCATATTGTCCGGTGCCCCTCAAGTGGGAGCAGCAACATCCAGATAACCCAATTTAACACTAAACCAAGCTACCAAATTAGATTTGCTCCTCCATTGTGGAACGGCAGCACGGTGAAGGGCTTACATCAGCTCCAGGAGGCCGATCACATTTCAGACCTTTTCAAAAATCCCTGGTAGAAAGACAACAAGCAAATGCCAAATAAATAAATATATAACAATAGACCAGAAATTAGTGAGAAGCCTGTAAGAGAAAGAGCCGTTGTGTTTGAGATTAAAAGGAAGTGTTTGTATGTGATTATTCTGCCAGTTTTAAAACTTGAAATAATCTATCATTTTCAAATTAATCCGTGTCCCTAATCACTCCTGTATGCATACGGCATTAAATACCCGGGGAGACTTGTCGCTCCAGCAGACCTGACATGCAGAAGCGTAACCATGGTAACACAAGTAACCATGAGACCACAGCCTTTGGTGAGGAAGAAGGGAGGGAGCAAACTGATGAGCAGCAAGACCTGTAATGGCTGGTGCAGTTTCCCCACCCAGAACTCTAGACTTCTGCAAACAACTCTCCCAGCATTGACAAACTCGTGACCAAGCAGATCAATCCTTGCCAGGAACAGAGGCATGTGTGACGCTGCTCGTATGGATGGTCCACAAGAGGCGTTTTCAGCAATGATGATCTGGGGGGTGTGTGAGAGTGTGTGTGTATGTCTCTGTGTGTACACTTGAATCTCTGTATTATTGAGAACAGCGATTACAGCTACTGATCTGAGTGATCCCACACTATGACACGTGAGGTGCGACTGTATAGGATCTGGGAAAAGAAGAAAGTGGAACTAAAAGGTGGTAGGCAAGGTTGAAGAGGTTGGGACAGGATGGGATCCTGAAAAGCTGGGTTTGGGAGCTGATGGCAAAACTAGACATCAGGTGATAGGTGGGGATTGAGGGGGGTGGAGTCATAAAGGCAAAGCTGACCTGGTGGCCTCAGCCTGCTGCTGCAGCTGCTCCTGCACCTTGCGGCACACCTCCGCCGCCGTGGCGTGCACCTTGCCCACCTTGGTGAAAAGTGCTGCAATCTTGTCGCTGCGCAGAAAGCCCGCCGCCCGCCGCTTCAACAAGTGGCCAAGACACGCCTCAACAGTGCCTGGGGGGGGGAGTGAGAAGGGGGTAAAAAAAATATTGCATTTAGTCATTTTCAAAAATTGCATGAATTCTTCTATAGCAGGAAACCTTTCCAGCAGAATCTTTATACCTCCGTGCATGAGGCCCATGGGGGGAAGCAATTCTGCTTTTTTAAGACGAGGGGAATATTTCCTAGTAAAGTAATTGCCGGTACCTCACTTTAGAGGTCTGTGTGGGGGGCTATTCAAACCGCTTCTCAAGGCACCGCGAAAGTACAATGCTCCGGAAAGCAATAACCACCAGCTGCCGGCTCTGTGCTCCGCCAACAGAACATTTCTTAAATATTTAAGCAGCGGTCCGCCACAAGAGCAATGCCTCACTGAAGCCAGTGTCTCTTCCAAAAGCTTCCGTTCTGGGGAAAACTTTGGACTGGTATTTTGCCAGCCCAAAATAATCCCACTCGTGCCCCTGCACAGCCATTGCAGTGTTTTGAAGTCCAAACAAGTTATACCAGCACAGATTTACTGCTGCACTGGGCCAGGGAGTTAAGCTGGTGCAAACTCTTATATTGCTTTAGGAATAATGGAGAAATGCAAAATATAGTTCTTGACACCATACATATTCATACTGTATGTACACAAATGTATACATAATTTTACTTACACACACACACACACACACACAGCTGTGCTGTATCTGCCTGGCATGGTGAAGCCTATCAATACCTCAGAAAGGCAGGCATGACAGCATAATTGACGGAGTTAAGGAAAGCAACCCGAGTTTTATGGCAGTAATAGATCTTTTATTGTCAGCCTGGGCAGCCCTGGGCTTTGGGCCGTGTGTATGGAGCTCAGTTTCACCCCCCCCAGTCTGAGCGTTTGTTGCTTGGCATTTGCATTTTTGCAAATAAATAAACTATAAAACAGAAATGCTTATGCCCCTATATTATATCGGAGCATTTAGATGGGTAAGCTCTCTTCCTGGTTTGGTCATGTAACAGGAGATGTCAGGTTCATGGCTGATATGCACCTGTAACCCACCTTCATTTAAATTCACTATTGAGAAGCGCCTGTTTAACTTCTCACATAACAGATGCTGGGGGGGAGTACAGCACCTATAACTTGTCATAATAAGACAACACAGCAGATCTGAGCTGATCGTAACAATGGGCATCGTGTTCAAACAGCTTAGCGTCACTTACACGGTGGAAGGCGGGGGGGGGGGGGGGTTCGGCAAGCCTCTGGGTCTGGTGAATCATCTAAGTGCCTTCAACTGATGGTTTAGCACAATTACCGTCCACAGCCATTAGTCCACTGTGCCCGTGTGTGTGGGGGGGGGGGTTTTCAATTGAGGCGGGGGCTACTGTCAACACGACTCGAGGACACGGGAGCACCAATGGATGAGGAAAAAGTGGTGGGTGGGGCTCTGTGCGTGAAGAGGTCCCACACAGGTGCCAAACAAAGCAGAAGGTCCCCGCTGGAGCATTTACATAATCTCACAGCACCTAGTTGGCTGCTTGCACATGCTCACCCACTCACACACACGCATGAACGCGCGCACAAGTGCTGATCTGCATGCGTTTATTTGTACACAGAGTCTCCCCACCACCTCCTCCGCCTCAGCGGTGAAAGGAGTGCTGTTCGCACACAGCCTGCACGGCGCCCTCTCCAGGGGGGCAGCCAATGAACGCGGTTCTCAGAACCCCTGGGAAACCAGCGTCAGCGCTGTCCTTTCACACAGTCACTGGCGTGTTCCCGCTAACCTGGCCAGACAGGCGTGATCTGGGGCCAAGGTGTGAGCGGAGTGCAATAGCCGGTATCGAAGTACAGCTGGGGGCCACGTGTCATGGCAGCCAGGCTTGAAATGCTGACCTTTTGGAGAAAAGGGGAGATGGAAAGGGGTAAATTGAGGCCACGCCTAGGTCCAGTAAAGGGTCCGTTTTTGCTGAACTCATTAGCGCTTTTAAATAGTGAGGGTTCGTGGTGTTGCAACAACTGAATTCTGCTGAAGCTAGTCACCTGGGAATAGCAGGAGCACCACTGCCAGTACCCCCAACACCCAGATACTGACCGCAGGGAAGGGCAGAGGTAAGGGCTGCATCAGAGCTAAGCCTGGGGGCCCCCCCACCTGCCGCCGGCTGGACAGAACCGCGAATCACAGTAATCGACGATAATGAACTGCAGTACAGGAGGAACCAGCAGCTGGGGGGCAGGGGGGCTGCTTTGTGACTCATCGCCAGGCACCCCTCCCTCACCCGTCTCACCCCACCCTGTTGAGGGGGGGGGCGGTTTTGCACTGCTTCTCATCCTAATTGTTCCCACTCCTCTCCTCTCCTCTTACCCCCAGTTGAGCACAAAGGGAGACAAGCTGCCCTTTCACTGCTCTAAAGTTCGGAATATGAATGGCGACATGGAAGCTGCCCGGCACCACAGAAGGCAGGGAAAAGCAAGTGGATAAAAACCAGAGAAAAATGTCCAGGCAGGTGGCGGGAGGATGGAGAAGAGCGACGACAAAAATGATATAATGATGTATCCTACAGACACGCCAGGTGTCCTGCGTCTTCCCAGTCAGGGTGTAACAGCTAGAGCTCCAGTTCCCTTCATCAAGGTACTTACACTGAATTATCACAGTACAAATTACCCTACTGCATGAATGGGTAAATCAGCGTAAGTGAACCACCAACTAAATATATAAACGTGCAGAGGACGATCAGGGAAGTCAGAGAGGTGGGGAATACAGGTGGATCTGGTTGGAAATGAGATAAAACAAATACTCAAACTCTGGATCTCATTTCTAACAGTTTGTTAAATATCATCTATTTAGAATTTTTATCCACTGTGACTTGCAATGTTTGCTTTTTGTACTAAGCTACTAAATTTACCCATTTATGCAGCAACTACATAGTAGAAGTTGATTCAAACCCAGGCCTTTATGATCGCAAAGTGACAGTCCTGACCGCTACACCACATGCTAAACACTTTAGGATACAGCAAAAGTAAAACCTAGTGATAATTTTGAGACCTGGGGAGCTTTGATGGAGTTCAGCAACTGAAGGGAAAGGCCTCTCCAGCCACTCAATAAGTTGCAGATTCTCCAGTCCTGTCCGGCAGCAATACTTGGAACTGTCACTGTCCTTTTCTTAGCTTCCCCAAGACTCTGTGATACTCAGATGCTGACCACTGAGATGTTCCCCCTGGTCCCACACAGTACATCTTTGGCCTGATCAGGTGACTTGTCCTTCATTTAAAGGCTCCTTTCCACATCCAGCTCCACGTTTAATCCGGGACAAACTTTTTATTTCTCCAAAACACCTTCTCACTGTACCCTTTAAAAATGCAGCTGTTTTGCAGAACAGTGTCACAGACTGTTATTAAGGGAGCTTTAAAAAGAGCAGAAGTGTGGAAGTGCTGGTACACCCAAGCAGCTGGGGCCAGGGTGCACCCTGCGCAAATGCTTCTATTTCTATCGCACACACCAACACTCTGCTACAGCATAATAACCCTGGCATGCTGCAACAGACATGGCTGTGTTTTTAATAAGCATTACTTCAACCCCCACACCCCTCTCTCCGCCCCCATCCACAAAATAATGGAGGACTGAACTGACTCTTAAATGCTGAACAAGTGACCTTTACTCCTCTGTTCTCTCAAGGTACCACAGTGACAACTTCATTACATAACTGTCTCTGGCCACATTGGGCCAGATATCTAAAATTAAAAGTTTACTGGCCATCAAGAGAGCTGGCCCCAGTGTGGTGGAATGAGCTCCCTCTCTCACTCAGAGCTACTGAATCCCCTTTCAGCATTCAAAAACATATCTGAAACCCACGTCTCTCCTAAGAACTACGTAAATCACACCATCTGCCACCATCTCCCTTGCACTTCCTGCGTAATTCAGCTTTTTGAGTAATATGTGTCAGCAAAACATGCATCAGAAAAATTGGGCCTCAGTACCCTGTGTCTGTATCTAAAACTCTGTCTGTTGATGCATTTTGTTTACTCCATCTTGAGTATCATTCTGGAGAAAACCATTTGCTTAAATGAATAAATGTGAATATAGCTAACCAAGAAGTGTTTTTTGTTATTTTTCCACAAGGGGTTTCTTTAAGTTCATGCCATAGACATCAGTCAAAATTTTATTTTATTTATTAACAGATAATAAACAGCAGTACCAAAAAAGGAAAAAAAAATAGAAAAAAAAACAAAGCGGTACTCAAACACTGGTCTGTGTCCAGAACATTGCAAACGTAATTTTTCATCTGAGCCACCTGGGGACTCAGTACTTAGAGCTAAATGCTCATTACATAATGGCAAGAGGACCCAGAGGGCCCGAGGGAAGGGAAAGACAACACCTGGTTCCTAGTGCAACGTCCGTGCCACCAGCGTACATGTGCACCGTGGATGCGTGGTGAAACCAACACTCTGAGGGCAAATGGCCCCACGTCCTGTACTCTGCCTCCAGCCCTGTGGCTTCACTGAGAATATTTCACCACTCAATGATTAAGTATCGATTCAAACTACGCACCCTCAGAGCCCCCCCTCAGGACAGAGCCGAAAAGAGAAGAGGAGAAAAATGGGAGTGAGGTTTCCCCACATGTGAAACGTGTGTCTGTTCACAGCACAAACAAACTGCAAAAAGGGGAAGTCTGCAATCCATCCCGAACCCAGTCTCCTGGACCAGAACCCCTAGCATTGAAAAAGAGGAATGCCTGAAGAGGTACATCCAACTCTTTATTAAATACACACATTCAGAGGATCAAGGAATGTGAATGCACGCAAACAGTGGTTTTGTCTACTGATTATTTCGGGTGTGAAGTGTGAGGAGAAATGCATTCATGTGGACACAGATAGGTTCCTTTTATCAGAGGGTGGGGGGAAAAAGAAATGAATTGAAAATGAAACAGAAACCAACCATCATTAAAATCACTGACAGCCCTGGTCACACATCTGCATTTAGGCGCAATGGAACATTTACCATCCTGAAATACCAGCACTGCTTGATTAAGGCATTATTGTTACTAGTTAACTGACACCTTTGTACAAAGAACCTTTCAATGTGTGGTTTGTACACTAAGCTATGTACAATTATTTATACATTTAAACTGCTGGGTAATTTTACTGTATAAATTCAGGGTAAGAACCTTCGGTAGTATCCTTGAAAAAGGACTGGGAACCTGGATTGGCAACAACTAACCACTACGCCACCTGTCGCCTCAGAAGATACTACTGCAGCTCAAACCTGGTTGCATCTTTACCTTCCTCAAGTCCAGTTGTCACTCTCATAAGCACACAAGGAAGTGTGTACATTGTTTTCAGTGAGAATCTCTCTCTCTCTCACACTCACACACACACAGCCATCTTTGGCTCCACAGTTATTGCAAAAGGAATTTCATCAGCTTATTTCGGAACCATTCTGTCAAGATGGACAATTGCAGCAGTAACTCAGAACATGAAAGGAAAAAAAAAAATTAAATCAGCGGAAAGCGCTGATCACCGAACAAACGTGATTAGTGACAGTAAACTGCATGTCTGCGGGGGCCATCGCTGACACACACCCATGCCTGCACTAACATCAAACCGATTGCTTGGTGTCATGTTGCTACCAGCACCCCCTGTGTGAATGGCTTCTGTAAAGGTCAGGTGGCACATGGGCTCAGGGGCCACAGGACCTGCAGACAACCTTTCTCACCACGGTGTGACAGTACAGACAGCAGGCATTGCATCTGACAGCCGGCCCACGTGCGGATGTGTGCAGAGGGACTCTGCACACATCCAGGCAGCTGCCAGCGTGTGGCATCCAATGTGCCTGGATCAAAGGGCAGCACAGTCCACATGACGACACACGACACAGACCCCTCCTGGGCCCGGTGGTCCTACAGGGATGACCTACAGCTCTTTATTGCCTCCTGCTGACTTCCTGATGACCTTCTACTCATCACACACATTCTACTTGTCATTTCTACTGCCATGTTCGAGCACACCCAGGAGTTATTTACTATTAACATTTATTCATTTATCTGACACTTTTTCCAATTGAGATTTGCAATCTAAGCTGCATAGTGCAATATTTACTCATTTCAGCAGCAGGGAATTGTGTTTCAGTTCAGGGTAAGTGCCTTGACCAGATGCACTATGGCAGGAGGTGGCATTGGAACCCGGGTCCTTCAAATTGCACAAATCCCGTGACTGGGGATGTGTCAGCTTCTGCAGTACCATCCACTGACCAGGTCAAAACTACACTCTTGATGAGGTGGACGTAAAGTCAGTGACATCAACAGTGACCTCACTGTGACATCAATTCAACGATCAGCCTTCACTTCCTTCCCATAACACCCGAAACAGCGGAGGGCAAACGCACGGCTCACCGAGATCTGTGGAGAATTACGGCACATCTGAACCACTCTGAGACTAATTCACCTTTATTCTCTTAGGTTAATCTATTCTAATCTACGAGACCAAGTCCGTGAAATCGCTCCAAATGCATTGGAACAGGATTACGTGGCACACATACTGCCTGCCGTTGACCTCGCGTGACACACGTCTCCTTTAACAGTGTGATTAAAATGGAATTATTTCACCTTCCCACAGGTGTTCACGGAGAAATCTGAGAGCATATTCCTCAGCTGCAAGTATTACAATGGTCAAAAAAGAACTAAACTAGTAAGCAGGAATTCATATCAGCTTGCTTTCCTGGCACAGGAAATACCAGCTTTTTGGCTTCAGCCAGCTCACATTATCTCTGTTTGGAAAATGGAACAACATCATAAGAACCATTCCACCCCCAAAGGGCTGGGTGAAAAACAAGAGGTGGTTAATGCCCTCATTGTAAAATTATGTTTTACAATATACATTACATATTATTTATTAATTTGGCTGATGGTTTTCTCCAAAGCTGCTAATAGCTTTATCAATTCTGAAAAAAAGGATAATACAGCAACAGGTGGGATTCAAAACTTGATTTTTTGAGTGAATAGTGAGTGGCAGCTCTAAACACTATGCCACCTATTCGCCCATTTGGTCAACCAGTTTTGAATATGGGCGATAGTTAGCGGTAAGAACTGTTGATCCTGCTCATGCACCAACCCATAATCCCCCACTGTGGTGGCTCTGACAAGAAGATCAGTGGCTGACCTTCTCCACCCCCCAGGGGACAGCAGGAAATCACTGGCAGGTCCCAGATGGATACACAGTGCTGTTGTGGAGACAAGCACTATCAACTGTCTTGTTCTCAGGGCCAGTTTCCACCATGACCGGCGCACACAGCAGCGTGGACCTCCTTTACCTGCTGGTAGCAAGAGCCACGTTGATCAACAGAACCTCTACTAGCCGGCAGCAAAGGAACTAATCTGACAGGTGTCCGTTTTGCTCCGCCCTCGAGGGAAGGTAAACACTTTGATTTTAGCCAAATGGCCGAAAAGCGAAGTAAACAAAGAGCGAAAGAGGCCGTTGCAGGCAGCACAGATGGCGAATACAATTAGCCGGCAAGAGCCGCCTCTACAGTTGACTCGCCGAGGCTTCCAGCAGCAGCTACTGTTCTTATAAACGTGCACAAACATTACAGAAATGCTCATCCCGTGGGACTTGTCTAATTACCCCATTATTAATTCAAATGAGTGCCCAAATTAAAGCACCGCGCATTCCCTCCACAATTCAGAGTGTTTTCAAGATATGCAAAATATTCACATGCTAATTACAGCCCCGCCCCCACCAAGTCACCCCTGCCTTCACACCACACAGAAGCGCACATTAGGAATACATTTCTTAATGATTCACACACTCATAAACATGTTGTGAAACAAGGAATGACAGACGCCTTTTTCACGCTTTGCCATAAACAACTTGTTACACTTTAAAAATGTCAGAATAAATTTAACTTTGAATGGAAACGCCATAAAGGGGAAAACTGCATTCATTTTAACTCAACAAGGACATCACGGTGGGTATACTGTAGTGGACAGGTGTGTAAAAATGAATTCATATTCGTCTCCTGCAACAAACTTTCTTGCCGCGATGAAAGAAGGGCATTAAATATGACGTTAATACCATTAATAATAAGACACTGCTGCAAGCATCCATTTGTCTCTTCTGTTCTCTTGCTCTGCTGCAGGATCGCTGCCCCTTTTCAAGTCATTCAGTAAAAAAAAAAAAAACTGGCAAGATGGTGGGTGCTGGGCGATACACACAGGTGCCTCTCTCACCGGCTCAGCTTCACGACGGCAGCCACCCGGTGTTTCTCTGACTAATGCACCAGCGTCAGAAGAGCAGAGACAGCAGTACAGCCTGTACCCTGCCAGAAGAAGAGCAGGGGGCCGGCCTGGGGTTTGCGGATTACCAAAAAAGCCGGGAGGGAGTGACACATGCTGTGGAGTGCACTGCTGGATGACCGCTACATCACCATGGAGTCAACAGTCTTCTCTCTCCTCACATTAGTAAAGCCATCTTCACTGGGACTAATTCTTGACGTGAACACGTGTGCAAGCTACCACCCTGACAGGTGAGCATTAGAGAAGTAAGAGATAAATGATGGTGGGGACTTTCAAGATGTTAAGAAACCTTTGAGATCCTTCTCCTGTGTTGAGGAGAGTCCCAAACACTAGTAATCAGGAAAAGCTTATCAATATCCATTTCCAAACGTGGATAACTTTACCAATAACTGATTTTTCAGTGTAAAGTTGCAAGGGCCCAGTGCACCCCGGACGTGACACAAGTCTATCACTGGGAGGCACACACTCCTTCACTCACCCATAGTTTTGTGTAAGTGTAATTTAGAGCCAACAGTTTACCTGAAACAAATCTCTGGACTGTGGGAGGAAACCAGATCATCCTAAAGAAACGGACGCTAATGGGAGGGGGGGCACCCTAACTCCCCAAAGACTGAGCTAAACTTGAACTTACATCTGAACCCAGTGCCCAGAAATTGCGAGGCACCAGCACTACCTGTTTGCACCATCATGCCACCCCAGTTTATTATGTATACCATATGTAGCAGTATGGATATTGCATTATTCAAAACTCAAGAATAAGAATGTACAATTGCCACTTTCTTGATTGTCAAAATACACCCATGAACAGATGTGGGCGCCGTCTGGCCGCATTCTCTCAGTTGCCCCTTCACCATCATTAATGAATTGCTGTGTGTGAGCTGGCTGTGAAAACCACATCCCCTTCCCATGAAGACACATTCTAGGGTGATGGTTACGCAGTAATTTGACAACAGCTTTGATGAAATGGAGGTGATGGTCCCTCTTGATCAGGATGAGTAAGCCACAAAAGTTGTGCTCAAACCTTAAGCGAGGCCTGACTGCCAATACCCCCCCCCCCCCCCCCC
>UFQX01000182.1:856114-902364 GCA_900497675.1 Arapaima gigas
AAAAAAAAAAAAAAAAAAAAAAAAAAAAAAAAGTGGCCACCTTTCAGTTATAACAATCATATTCCAAAAAAAGATGAGCACTCTGAGCTGACAGATCATTATTCTCTCGATGTATGAATGGTAAGAATTACCCAGATGTATAAATATCACTAAATAGCTTAGTACGGAAACCTCATACTGCAATTTGGTTTGGAGAAAGTCATCAACTAAATGAACAAAGGAAAGTACAGGAACTACCGCAAACACACAGCACTGCGGTAAGAGATGCTACACAGGGAAAGAAACAATAAGATGGGACTTAATGAGTCGCCCTCCACCAAAGGCTTCAGGATAATTTCATATCTCATATGGAGACGTTTTACCGGATGAGATTAAACAGTCATTAAAAAAATGTGTTTTTCTGTAAGGTGGGGGGGGGGGCTTTTCTCAATCAGGTACTGTGAATAACTGCTCTGTTAGACAGATCACTACTGACCACAGCAACAAACTGAGAAATGGCTCCCTGTCAGGATCTCAGCAGGGTGGCATGATGACTGACCAAATGCCCCAAAACAATGACTGACAAGTGGGGGTGAAAGCTTCAAGGTGATCAGGTGTACGCACTTGGTTTGTGGGTAAAAGCAGAGCGTGATGATGCCACAATAAGGCATGTCTTGCTACTCCCCCATTGTCATCACAACACACACACACACACACGCGCTCATCTGGGCAAAAGAGTAGATGTCAGTCCCCATTTTTTTGGTCAGTGAGCCAAGTACAGCTGATAGCTCCATGACTGCCTGGTTGTTGTTCTTGCACCCTCCAAATCAGGTCTTGAGCATGCTGTTTATACATAATGCAAACTACCCATAAATTTATTCATTTATCTGACACCTTTGACCAAAGCAACTAACTACTTATAATTGCTTACCCATTTATACAGCATGATGATTTTTATTGTACCAGGGTAAGAACCTTGGTCAAAGGCAATTCAGCAGGAGTGGGGCTCAAACTCAGCACCATCACACTGCAGGGCAATGGTTCTAACCAGGACACCGTCAGGACACCCACTGAGGGTTAGAGTCACTGGAGGCAGAAACAGGAGTGGGCAGCAGCAGGATGCCGTGGAAACACTGACTGAACTCAAGACAGTTAAAGGAGCCAAACTACTGAACAAGAACGCAGCACAAATAAGACAGTTAAGAATGGAGGAATAAGAAACAATAATATGGAGAAAAAAAAGATTAAAATGAGTCAGATATTGATCTAATATACTGAAGAGCAATGGGGCAGGAAACTGATGAAAAAGGGGGTCCCCAAAGAAAAGTGATGTCATACTTGGTACAGCGTCTGGGAAACGGCGACAACAAGGGCGCCTCCAGCTGGCCTACCCTGTCCCTCGATCGGGGCTGTCTCTGACAGGCCCTGCTAGCTCCAGCAGTATTAATCGTCATTTGATGCAATTTAACTTCTTAGGTAGCTGCTGAGGCTTTCAGTTGCCAGGCAACATTGAGGCGGCTGGCTGCGGCTTAAAGAGACAGGAGTGACGAAGGCGGACAGCGCGATGCAGAGGAGGAGGCCCCCTGTGCACCACAACAGCTCTGCAACTATTCTCCTTATAGGGGAAACCTTCTGTCTTCTACAGCCAAATAGATGTAATAAGGATACCCATAATATGGACAGCGTGATGACCAGGCTGATCCATCTATACAACTATTGATAGAGAGCTATTGATTGTGCATGAGGAGCATGAAGCACAATACAATTTCCATTTTGGCCACTCATTAATTACCCACTTGCTCAATGGATTACAAGTAAATAGCAGGAAACGGGACACAAAACAAAAACAAGAAAAAGAAAAGAAAAGAAAAAAAAAAAAACACACACACACAAATAATATGGATTTTTCAAAACAGTCAGCACATACAATTGCACCTGACATCCTAACATAATACTGTTTCAGCTGTATTAGTTTGTAAGAAAACACTTCCTTAACACACCTTGGTCCTACACCTTAACAACTGCACCACCTGTTGGCTTTACAGGAGCATACCGTTTCACTAGAAACACCTGTTTTCTTCACCACGATATCATAGGGGCCTGGCTAGACTTTCAAGCATTTGAACAGTTTGCAATAAATCCCAAACCAGTATCAGTCTTCCCAGGTTGTCTGTTGCTGAATACAACACACACAAGCCCATGCAGGCCAAGGGCAAGGCATGCAAGTTGTCAGATGTACAAACCACCTCAAAAATTCATCAGCAGGAGGAAAAACACATTAAGTATTCATTTTGGATGCACCGATGAACTGCTGATGAGCCTCTTCTACAGAACATGTGATCTAAGGTCCTAGACCTGGAGGTTCGGGTGGTGACCTGCTGACCTAATGCCCCACTCCTTCTGCTCCTACAGTCGTGTGTCAGCTAGCACTGCTCTCCAATGCTGATCCGACAGGCCCCCAGCTCTTGGCCCCACGGGGGGCAACTTCACGACGCTTCAATTATTCACAAGAACAAATGTGGGGAGAGGAGTGCAGAAGAAGAACCATTCTTCACCGCAGTCATGAGGAGTGCATCTGCCCTCAGGGGCAGGTTTTGCACCCATCTCAGCCAAGACACGACACGGATGGAGTTGAAATTAATGAACCGGCCAGGACTTTCTGGAGGGCCTTTGATTAATGGCGTCCTACATCACTAGCTGCATGGCGCCGAGACTGAGGACAGAGAGCACTTCCCACAGACCTGTTGGACTCCTCTTCACACAACCCAAAAAAAAAAAAAACCGGCTTACGCACTGTTAGCACTGTGGTATAAACCTCTTTTAATCCCTTATGGCAAAAAAATAAACTGCAAACTTTTAAAGAGTTATATTTCTTTCTGGGAAAATTAATCTTTTTTTAGATTAAAAATAATTTTTTATTCCCTATATACACACACACACAATGAGGAGGAGACCTCGCAGTTTGGCATTTTTCCTAAAATAAAGAACATGTTTTAATCAAACCTGACAACCATTCTACTGTTTAAAATTTCACAAAACTGGCAATTACGATACATAACTGGCAATTTTTGTCTTCAAAAGACTAAATATTCGAAGCCAGTCCATCGTTTACTACTTAGCCCATCCTTGCATGTTTTAGAACTTATTTCACATAAAATGATATGGAAAAAAAAAAAAAAAAAAATTAAGTGAACAAAGTCTGAAAGCACCCAGCGCAGAAGAAGATCTTGCAGCCTGCAGCTTCAGTTTGATGGAGAAGAGAGAAGCTGCACAATAAAACACTTTTATATTGTTTCTAGTAAGTGAACAGTGTAGTGAAAACAAACCTCCAGATCCGACAACCGGTTCGCTTTGTTTAACCCGAAAACCCTCAATCTTTGCGCTCCAATTTCCCCGATTTGCGCTCTGCTGTTGCTCGGCGACCGCGAGCCTCTTCAGGCACCTGTTGTCGGACCCCGGACCACGGACTTCAGGTAAGAACCAACAACAGGACCTGACTGGGGGCCAGACGTAGGGATTGGGGAGGGGGGGGATTTCAGCGACAAACATTTGTGTAGCAATAAAAGGACCTCAGTGTGAAATAGGTTCAAACTGTGACACGTGACGTCAAGGGAGGCTTTGGATTCGTTCGCCATTCATAAACGTGGTAAAGCAGGTGTACATTTAAATAACCTAAGTAATGTAAGTAAAGGTAACGCACGGCTCCGGGTTTCAAATCCTGCACGAGATACGCGGTAAAAGCGGGTGTAAAACCCTGCAGTCTGCGTGCCGTGTCCATCGCAACCCTATTTAGTAAATAAACAAGCGCTCGGGGGAGGTGACTGACTAAGAGCGTCTTTATCCTCATCCCCATCCTTTCCAGCGCCGTGGGAGCAGGACTGGGGGCGTAAACTGGGCCGTCCGATCCGAACCGACCCGGGGCACGCCGCAGGTGTGGAGGCGGGAGCGCGCACCGTGCACAGCAGCGCGCTCCGCTCAGGGACCGTCCGCTCAGCCCGCCGCAGCCTGAACACGGACGCACTTCCTGAGGCACGGAGCCCCCAGCAGGTGGGGACACTCGGGACAATAAAGGCACTTACCTCCCGTTTCACATTCCACAGCAGCTTCTCCTTAAACTCCTCGTCTGTGGTCGAACCCATGGCCGCGGTGCGTGCTCCCAAGCCGTTGCAGGAGGATGAGAAGGATGAAGAGGAGGATCCCCCGCTGGGACCGCGCTTTTCGGCGTTCCGGCTTCGCGGTCTCCGCTCTCACAGCAGCGCGTGCTCGGACGCGCGGCCGCTGACGCAACTGTGTGTCGGAAGAGCTCGCAGAGGAGCGCGCGGCGAAGCCATCTTCAACGCGAGCCGGGCAGTGACGCCACCGCACCCGGAGCCGCCCCCCCTCACCCCTCCTTCCCCCAACGCTCGTCATTCGCCATTCACACGCTGTCGATCAGGTTGACCCCCCCCCCCCTCGGTAAAAAATATGGGATCTTGTGTGTGGGTATATTGAATACTGAATGGTGTGTGTGTGTGTCTTTTCGGTAGTCACGCGCACATCTTTCAGGGTGATGTCACACTCCCACAAGAGAAAGAGCGTGTGTCAGATTGACAAAGCGATCCCTACAAACACTGTAAAAGTTACCGCTTACTTAAAAGTGCAAAACAGACAACATATACACTTACACCACTAGTTATATGTTTTACGGGCAGATAAAGTATTTCCTGACTGACATTGAAGTTTATTTCGGGATTAATCAGGTGTTCATCTATTTGTTCTTTTTAAAGATTTTAGTTAAAAATAGTTAATTTTAGTATGTCAACGGGTTTTGTTTTGGACTTCACTGAACCTTAGTCCTGTTTTCAAACGTGACGTCAAGCTGCGGTATAAATAAATAGATGTCGTCACAGCCTCGTGACGAGAGGGTTTACCACACGGTGAGCGCCACCTAGGGGTGTGACGTCACATTGCATCTTGGACAGCCGCTCACTAACAGGTAGTTCCCCCCCCACCGACCGGATGCAAATGCTGCTAGTAGTGGAGCATATAACTGTATTATACCTTTATGAATTAAAATTAAAATTAGTTTACGCAACATTTTCAGTAAATTCAGTCTGTAGAGAACCAATGACTTTATCAACACAAACCCTAGACAAGATTTAAACCTGGGTTATCCCTTATTTACCAAACTCCAATACATCTTTTTTGATCATTTATTTTGTACCAATACATAAAGAAAAATCAGAAAACATTCTAGAAAACATTAGAGGCACAACAGTGTTTTTTTTAATATATTTACTGACATGAGTCATACAGTATTTTTGAAAAACCATATAAATTGCAAAGTCTAGAAATAACATTCATAGGCATTATGGATTGTGTGCAAAATGAAACTCAAAATCCCTTAAGTTTACTGTTAGAATTGTGTCTTTGGCCTGATTACAGTGTTTGTGTTTCTATAAATATGAAAACAATGGGTTGATTGAAAAGAAATATAAGGCTTAAGAAGTAAAAAGCAGCCTGCAGAAATAATACCCACTTCAAATCCTGTCACCGTGAACACCACCAACGCATATCGATTTCCAGCTGAGACCCAAATTAGCATAATTGCAACACACTCAATCACTTCTGGCCAAATAACAGGCTAATGCCCCTGGAAAGCAGCACCCCGTGTGAAAAAGGCCAGTCTCGCATAAGCAACATCTCTCCGACTCAGGATATACCGTGAGAAACACTGAGAGTAAGCCAAGTGAGGAAGTTGAAGGCACTTCCACCTATACAGGATATCCTGTTTGACAAGGAAGAATTAGCACTAAGTGTGTAACCCATAATGTTCCAAAATTACATATTCTTCAAGGATGCAGACATGTGGCTGTTATTTGAATATCTGAAAATATTTCAGTAAATATGCATATTCTACTACTCTTTAAAAAAATGGCACTATGATATTAAAAACACTTATGTAGCACTCCTTTCATTTATAAATTATATGAGGTACAATTAGTAACTGCTAAGCAACCTGTTAATACCTTATTTAATATTTTAGAATTCATCTTGGGTTCAACTGGACATCATTTTTCCCCCCAGTTCTGGAGGCCCTTGAGAGAAACACCGTTTACATGACTGTGTGTTTAAATTGACTACCACAGATTTTTTTGTTTTGACTTCAGCTAGACTTGCATGCTGTCTGTAGTCATCTTGTTCTAGTACTTTCCCTGGTCGTTTGAACAGGTATGGAGCTGCAGACAAACTCATGTACATCTGTGACGATCAACCTTCACACATCACACGTGAAGAGCTCTACTCAGGTTAAGCCTCCTGCTACATCTGATTACAAGTGAGAATAACTGGAGATCAAATGCTGTTAACTGCTGAACAAATGCCCTTACAGTATATAGTGCACTATAATGGGCTTTAATGGCTGCAGTTTATGATTATAATTACATATATTTGCAGCTAACAGAAGAAACTGCTTCCAACAGGAAGAGCTGGTAGACACTGTCATACTCCTCCTTTCCATATCAGTGGTTAGTGTAATAGTTGCTCTTAAATCTGTTTGGCCTAAATGTAATTCTCAAAAACATGAATCACCAGTACGGAGGTACAGAATGTCATGCCACACAAGAGTGATCTGTTGCACTCAGAGGAAGCGGTCATGGAAAATGCCACCAGGGCATGACTCTCGGCATATTTCAAAACAGACCAGGCACTTCAATTATAGTGGATGTCTCCAAACACACCAAGGCCATGAATCAATTCAGAAAAATAGTCTTTGAAGGGGTCAGTAGCAAATGTACTTCACAAAAATTTGAAGTAAAGAACAAATTAAAGAGGGAAAAAAACAAAAAGTCTTGCTACAACTTAAAGGTAGCATACCAACGCAAAAAATTGTTTATACCTAAGTAGCAGCTCTTCTGCTGAAAATGATTCTAAAATCTTGAGAATTAAAAACCTAAAATCAAATCTCAAAGAAATAAATTTTTTACAATTAAGAAATAATTTTGGTTATGGTGATATGTGGCATGATTTTTTTTTTTTTTTTTTTTAAATGGAATTTCACTTTTTGTCAAACTCTCTGAATCACAGCCGCTACAAGATAGAGGAATGAGGTTCTCGGCCTCACAGTGCAAGTGACGAAGTTCCTCACCTGTAAAGCGGTGCAGGTGTCACACCCGCACTTTAGAAATGGAAAAAAGGCCATGAAACAGGGAGGTTAGTCCATTTCTCCTTGGAGGCATGGTAAAGATGGTTACATTGCCTTGGAAATGGACCCTGGGGCCCAAGGGATTGCGCTTGCATTCAGCATTGAGGCAACTAGAGACCCAGAGGTGGCCTGTCGTCGTAGGTGCTGTACCTCTTGACATGGATACGACGAACGCGTTCTCGGATCTCCCCACACTCCTCCTCCTCACTGTGGGAGCCACACTGGGCACGCCGGCGCGTTGCCTCCAACAGAGTGTTGTCTGGCACTGGCAGTGTCTCGTACAGGAGTGCATTTAGTGTCTCCTCATAGATCCGAGCCTCAGGGAACTCCACCTGAAGACAGGAAGCACAAGCCCTTATTGAACGTCAGCTAAACAGCTGTGTGAAACATGGTTAACTTCCATGTTTACTACAAATATAACACTGTCATTTCAGCAGCTAGTCAGTACAATGCAAGAAGCCACTTACAAATGACATGTAGATATCAGCCGAAGACAAATGTGATGACTTAACGTGAGCCTATAAATGTAATCTGCTCAGGTGCATATTACAAAATGCGTCCTTCCTAGCAGTATTACCAACTAAGAAAGCACAGTACTAAGACATGTGACAAAGAATATACAAAAGATAAACATTTGGCTAGTTAAATTAACCGGAGGAACCATTTACTATAGTGCAGACTTCTGAGTAGAAGGTCCTTGTGATAACTAAGGTTCTCCTACCTTGGTCTGCTTCTTCTCAGTGGCGTAGACAATGGAGGTGCAGCAGACCTCAGCCAGCTTGCGGCCCTGCCCATAGAAGGACCAACAGCAGATCTCATCCCCAAGGACGTCCTTGATGAAGAGCACTCGCCTGTTGTAGCTCAGCGAGAGCTTGTCAAACAGCTCCATGTTCTTCAGCAAGTTGTCATCCGAGTTACTTTTGTAACAATAGAAACATGTTTTTTTTTATTAAAGGAAAAGAATACTTAACTCTAATTAGTCAAAAATGTTAGCACAGAATTTTACAGTTCTGCAAAATTAAATGTCCCTCTTGACAATTTTTTTGTCACTTTGAAGATGTACCTGGTGTAGGAGTACTTATTGTTGCTTCTGTTGTAGAGCAGTTTCACCACAGGCTAGATTTTTGGGGTAGGAATATACAGAAACACAATGAACATTCAGTTAAATAGAAGCTTCCTTCTGCATTCTTTTCTCAAAATGTCAAACTGTTGTGCTGATTTCACAAAACTATCTTGCATTAGATGTTCCACCCCTTCGCGGAGGACATAAGGAATTTCAAAGACAAGGGACGATATTTATGTTGAAAGTGACATCGGACATCTGAAAATGCTTACGATCAGATTTAGCGCACATCTCAAGGTTGGTGGACCACAAGGTTTACATGCAAATCTGTGGTTCAGAATTGTATATGGTCCCTGCTAGTCCCGGGGTACAGGTGTACACAGGTGTGGTCAGTCCTCACCTTGCTGCAGGCCTGGATGAGCTGCTCCTCCTCCTTCAGAGAAGTGATTACCGGAACCACACACAGCGCCTGAAGCCTTTCCTCCTATCAATCACAGTAGAGTCAGACAGAACCAACAACAGCGTCATGGAAACGCAGCCGTGGAGGTGGGAAAGGGTATCAGGGGAGATGGGGGGGAGAGGCACAGCAGCTGCATAGAAGCTTGCAGGGACCCATCCCCTGTTCTGGCGATGACTCACGTTCAGGTTCTCCATTTCATTCCAAATGTATTCGACAACTGCTCAAGTGGGACAGTCATTTTGTGCAAAGTGATGTTCCGAAGCACACAGAAATGGAAACTGCAGTGTTGCTGCTGGTCAGGATCTAATAATTCAGTTTCAGTAAAACAGGGTCACTTGTGTTCAACTAATATGGAATAAACTCAAGCCAAAACATTAAATAAAATCTTAAATTCAGCATGTTCAACATACAATCTGCATGGAGAATCACGTTCTATGCTTTCCTTTTTGAATCTGCGACAGATGTGATAACACTAAAAATATCTCATTCATGCAAATTCTGTTAATTAGTGTTGATTCATAGAATTCAGCCACATGGTATGCAGTCTCCATGGAGACCTGAAAATGCATTCCTTGTGTTGGCACAGTAGAGATAAATAAAATGAGCCAGAATGCGTCTTTCAGTCAGTTGCAGCATCTTAACCCGTGACCAAGTGGACAGATGGGAAGGATGTTAAAGTATTGTAACAAGTACATAATTAGACAGACACATTGGAAACTTCATTAATAGTGAAGGGACCTGAACATGGGTAGAGACAGACCTCTAAAGTGTGGACTGACATGATGCATCTCACACACCTGCAGAGCACTCTGGCAGATGTCCACCAGCCCCTGGATCAGATAGTACTTGGCCTCAGCCAGCAGCTCACGGATGCCCTGGCGACTCTTGGGCAGAACCACAGTGGAATCTCTCAGGTAGCTCAGAATGGTACCAAAGTGCTTCCCACAGCGGTCAATCAGGATCCAGCCTAGCAATAGGAGGAGGAAGCACAGGTACTGATGACAAGAATGGGGAAAAAAACCCTTCCTTTTTCTACTCAGATCAATCGGTCACTGTCTGTGCTCTCCTAATCTGTGGGCTGTTAAATTGAACATACATGGGGATCAATGTAACAAAAAGCCTTTATTCACTGTGGCTTCCCAGCAGTAGTTTACTAAGGGGCAGGGCATCCAGCAGAAAGGGGGTAAAAGAGCTGTAAAGTGATTGTTTGCAGGCAATTTAAAAAAAAAAAAAAAAAAAAAAAAAACATCTACGAGGAGACTTCTGGATGACTAAAACTGGTGAAAACCAATAAAATCTTTCTCTTTCCAGAGTCCCATCCATTAGCCTGAGTTGCATTACAACCCCTGCTGTCCACCTCGAGTGGTGCTATCAAAAAAATAAGTTGCTATACAATATTAGAAATGCCATTTAAAAACCTAACGTAATTTGTTCACTGTGTTTCTTCTTTGCCCATTATTAATATTCATTAGACTGGGTGGCAGATATGGTTCCTACTATAACAGAGTGCATTAGGGGTGGTGCCAAATACCTCACATACACTACGCCCACTCTGAATAGAACTCAGGTCACTCACCTTCCTTGTCAGTGAACACCTCCATCCTTCCACTGAACATGGCCTTCAGCATTGTGTCCTGCTGCGTCAACACCTGCAATGTGGTGTAGTACAGGGTGCCACCCACATTCAGGCGTACGTACTTGTTGCCCAGGCCCGCCAAACCCCGGAAGCTGCAGGTTTTGGTCTTTGGACGGACAGCTGGGGAGGCGGGCGGAGCAGACCCAGCTGGCGGGCACAGCTGGTGCAGGCAGCTGTCCCCCGACATGTCCTTCTGTAGGTAAATGACCACCCTGCAGACAGTGGGCTTGATGTCCCCCGCCGTGACAGCACCTACAGTGGGGACGAACATGCCCCCTCACCACTGGCCAAGCCCATACCTGTCAGAACAGAAGCAAAAACCCAAAAATCAAATTTTGTGGACAGAGCGCACGTAAGTCATCGTGTAGCCTACAAAAGAGACCCTAGTTTGAAAGTGTACCCTGCCAGACTAGTCATCACTGAGAAGACCTCGGCAACACTAAGATCCTCACGTCTGTGCTGGCCAGCGATGTGGTTCAAGTACTGAGCTGCAGGTGGAATCTAACAAACACTCTCCTCCCAGTTTACGCTGCCTGATGAAGAGCAAAAATGAGCATTTGGTTCACAGCATGAACATCAGGGTGGCATGTGTGTCTGTGTTCATTCCAAAACTATTGGCTATTAACTTGGAGTAAAAAATGAGTGAAATATTAACAGAGGAAGACGTGCAAAGTGTGATAGCGCTACACTCATTCTCTGTCTCTTTCTTATTATCCAAATACATCTTCCTGGCATGAAGCAGCCACCCATTCCATCAAAATAACTTCCTCTGAGCTAAAGCTCAGCAAAGAGATCTCTGCTCCTTTGAGACTGACCCAAAAATTCAAAAAGTAAAATGAGCGACGGCGAGTTGCATTGCCATGGCAGAAAGGAAACATCCACCTTCCCCTCGGTTTCCTTTCCCAGCGAGATAGAATGCAGGGCTTCATAACGTGCTAGGAAAGTTCTGGAAAGGATTGGGATGGGGAAAATAAACATTAGGTTCGGTTGGGTTTTGGAATTATTTGAATGTCTGATTGGCTGTCCTATAAATTATTATTCACCATTATTCAGTTGATGCCTTTAACTTAACTTGGAAATTTAGTTTCGGTGCAACACAGAAGTCCGTTTAGAATATCACTGAGGTATTAATATCTGTTTTTAGCAATGTGGTTTGGCGAGTTTCTGACAGCACAGCTCAGAGCTCAGACACACTCACTGAAGTGGTCTTACTGGACCAGGGGAAACATCATCACATTCGGGTTTTGGAGAGAAGCTCAGAGTCTGGTTCCACAGGAAGCGGGAAACAATCAAAACAGGAGAGCGACACCAGCCCTCCCCAAAACACACACACACACGACTGGTATACTGTGGTTTAGTTGCACCTCTCAGCATTATGGTAAAAAAAAAACTGATCCAATTCACACTTTGGACTTGTCATTAATAATGTTTACACACAGAGTATTATTTTAATCTCAAAAGAATTTGCAGACTTGAGTAGGATAAAAAGAGTAAAAAAACCAAATACAAAAACAAAAATACACAAAAGGCTGCTGCCTACTGTAACTGGCGGCGGTTTTACATACACACCTATGTATGTACAATGTATACTATATACTTCATGCTTCCCTGCAATGTGAACTCCATTCAGGAGCTTTTCGACTAACGTTTAAAAAACAAAATGCGATTTAAATTGGTGAATTTAAAAACATTAAATAGCGAAAAAATGCCTTATCATCTCTATGAGAACTGATGTCCCAGATTCGTGTGATAGTCATTTTTTAAATCCAAACTTACCGTATCAACACTTTAACCGAAAATGTCGCACGAAAAACTAACATTTGACTAAACGTTTATTTCCAACATACTCCATTCGCGTACGATGAAACACGACAGGGTTAAACTAGAATTAACCTCTCTGTAAAAACAAGAGAATAATTTAGCTAATTTAGTCTCATAGGTAGCGTTAACAACAACTACTACTAAGTATTTATGCATTTAAGTTACATAAAAAAGTTAGTTAGCCGCGATAGCTTGTATGGACGCTCACGCGTTATTAGGCACTTTTACTCACAACTCGGCCCACGAACCGCCTCCGTTTTCTAATTAATCCTTGGGCAAAAGATACTCACCGCAACGACTTTTTAATCCAAGCGTAGCAAAGAAGAGATAATACAGTATTGACATTAACTTTGCTTTTAGTTTGAGCTATTTTTTTAAAATATTAGCCAAAAACAGACGTCACACCGCCCGACAAGCACACTAAAGAAACACAGGATAGTTCGGGGATTTGTAGTCCTTCCTGTTAGATGATGGCGGAAATCATTTATTAAAAAACTACAATTCCCACAAATAAAAACTACAACTCCCAAAAGTAATAACAGGAACTCCCGTTATTAAACTACCAGTTACACAGGTACTACAACTACAATTCCCACAAGTTAAACAAAGCTAAAAAAAACTACAAGAAAAATACGTTACACGTAGATGTTATAAACAAACTAAATATATGTATTTTGCATGTATTTTTCATATTTTCCTATTTTTCGGTTACATAACAATAACAATAACCTGAGAAAAAACTGGCATCTATCTGTGACTGTCGAGTGGTGCCGGTTGACGAGACAACACGTTGCTCATGGAGGAATGTCTGGGGTTGCCAGAAGGTGCAGAAAAATAGAAGTTTGCGGGAGTCTCCAGAATGAAGTATCAGAAATAATGTGTATTACGTTGTTGCAAGTTACAATATGCGCGCGCTTCAACTATTCGAAAAGAGTGTTTATAATTTACGAAATATTTCCGTCGATGCAACTATGTAAGTGCAGTCCCCGGCCCTACTGCTAGGGGCGCCCTAGAGTTGTTACAATGAGTATACATTAGAAAAGGACGGGTTTTCACTGGCGGAAGGATCTGGCAATCCGGTCTCCTGGCAGCCGAGCTGTGCCACATAACACTGACCCGGCTCTTGTTTTTTTCACCACTAATTTAACGGAGGTAAACGGTTTCATTTTATTATTTTTTCCTGGACACTCATTTTGAAGGCATCGTCGCAAATGTGTAATTGTTTGTGTCGATTTTTGGCTCTTTTTTTTAGCGTTAGCTACCTGGCTAATACCTGTTTACTGATGTTTCCGCCACTTTGGCCACGTCGAGCCGCAACTCCGGCCACAAATTTAACTTTAATAAGTGCGATTCTTAACCGGCTGCGTTTTCAGGCGAGCCTCTCGGAATAATGTGTAGTTTTTTAAGTTAAAAGAATTCGATTACATTGTGGCTACCGAAGTTACATCAGCAACTTGCAGGACCAAAAACCCCAACAGTTCTCTCACATATAACTACAAATATTGGAAGGTGTGAAATATAGTATTTAATATGAGAAATGTTGTCAACTTAAACTGCACATGTAAACCATATAAGTATTTGTGGGATCGGCCTGTTGCTTTAACATTAACAGAATAGCTCGGTATTGCTCACCTTCACGTTATTGTATCTCACTAGTTCTCTTTATAACATCTATATCAACATTTCTTATAACATCTTTATTAGACATCATTGTTTCTCGTATAACGTCTTTATAGCTCAGTATTTCCCATAATATCTGTATTATATCTCAGTATTTCTCATTGTAACCTCGTGATATCCCAGTATCCGTCTTACTAGCATTTTTATTTGTTTGTTTCTCATTTTAACTCCACTGAACTTCTCATTTTTACTATGCATGCTGTAAGTAAAGGAATTCATAGAATATATTTAATTTAATTGCACAATGAAAGGGAAAGCGGGAAACGCATAAAAATCCAGTTTCGTGACCTCCTTAGATGGGTGCTTTCTATTGCTCAAAGTAAAATGAATGACCCTAAACCTGTTTGGCTGTTTCTTTTACTGTTGGAGCGCAGCGCGATGGACAGAGACCCGTTGGCGGAAGCCGGACTTCATTTCGATGAGCTCAACAAGCTGCGTGTCCTCGACCCAGAGGTGAGACAGAAGACCACGGAGCTCCGAGAGGAGTGCAAGGACTTTGTGGACAGTAAGTATGAGTGACCCTTGGGGTTGGGGGGGTTTGAAAATAGCACAGCTAGTTAGTGTCATCGGCCTTTATTTGGCGGAAACATTTGTGCCAGGTGACGTGCAACGTTAGATAATCCATTTTGCGGTGAGTGATGGCGACTACAGCAGAAGTGGGATTGACGCTATAAACTTTCGTACTGCGAGGCCACCTGCTGCTTTGTGATATTACCCATTTCTCTCTCTGTTTAAACATCCATATTGAAATAATTGCAGTTTAAAGGGTTAAAACCATCCATCTTGTAAAAATACTTGAAGCTTTTCACATAGGTTCAGTTTATTTCTGTGCAGCACCTTCCATGGGCTAATTTTTCTTTTGTTTGCTTAACAGAGGAGTTACCAGTTGGTGCTTGGTTTTTTAATTGAGTTTTGAGTGTTTTTCTGCCTTTGTAGAAATCGTCCAGTTTCAGAAAATAGTCGGTGGACTGATTGAACATGTGGACCAGCTGGCAAAGGAAGCGGAGACGGAGAAGATGAAGGTGAGCCGACTGTTTACGTTTAAGAAAAGGGAAAAACTGAGCTGCCCATATATAGCGTGATATGTGTTATCTATCTGGTGTCGAAGAAATGCACAAACCCACTTTACATTAAAATAGCTCACTACTTGACTTACAAATAAATCTAAGAAGCAACACATCTGTTACTACTTTTGGAAGAAAATGCTTTTGTTGCCCCAATTTATACTGCTCACTCATGCATGAAGACAGGGTGGTGCAAGTAATAAATACTAGTAAAACACTATCTGTTCCTCCAGTGAGAAACAAAAAATGACTCAAACTTTGACAGACTGGTGAATTATAGAGAGGAATTATAATAGGAATTGGTAATCAGGTCATTTGATTTGGACTCAAGCTGCAAGAGAGGTGACCTTCACTGGCAAACAGCTTCTAATGGAGAAACATTTTCTTTAACAGAGAGACACTTTTCCCTTAACAAAGAAACACTTTTCATTAGCAAAAAAAAAAAAAAAAAAAATTCCACATTGGTCATTGGTTGTGGAGTTCAGGGTCACTATGGTCTGTCCCAGAACCACAGGGTGAGGCAAAGTATATCCTAGATGATACCTCATCGTAGAGTGCTGACACACTCATTTGCTCTTTCTCACACTCACACACACACACACACACACACACACACACACCCCCACCCAGGAATCACCGGTCCACCTGACACATACGTCTCCTCTGCTGACTCAGCTGTGCTGTCTTCTCACAGGCCATAGGGGCCAGGAACCTGCTGAAGTCAGTGGCAAAACAGAGGGAGGCCCAGCAGCAGCAGCTCCAGGCCCTCATTGCTGAGAAGAAGATGCAACTGGAAAGGTGAGAACCGTGGAGGCTGGAGATGGTTACCAGGAGCCTTCCATTAAGGCCTCGCAGGAGAAACTCCTATAATTTCACTTGTTTCATTCCCTTTGCCACCAAACAAACACACAACCGATCTAACGTGGTTCTGCCCTGTGTCAGGTACCGGATCGAGCACGAGGCGCTGGCCAAAGTGGAGGCGGAACAGAATGAATTTATTGACCAGTTCATCCTGCAGAAATGAAGCTATACCATAAGAAGAGGCCTGTTTTCTCCAGCGTGTGTTTGACTTTCTGGACACTTCTTGAATCACTTGGAAGAGAAGTTTATCAGTAGGCAACTCTAGCGCTGCCCATCTATCCTGACTGGATCAGCGGGCTCAGGATGGTTTGGTGCTGTTTCCTGCTAGGGAAAAATAACAGTGTTTCATACAAGGTTTGATGATCAAACTACAACCCAAAGTTCTGTTTTCTTTTCACAGCTCTATAAATTTATGAAGAAAAATTAGTTACCAAGGAACCTAAGTTATTTGTACTTTTATATGACTTAATGAATGACTTAAATTGTACTGCATTTTCTACCAGTGGAAACAGTAGTTGCATGGTACTGTTAATAATTTCTTAAATTATGAATATTTATGTTTACTATGTTGTATTATATTTTATAGCCATTTCTTCAGACATTTTGTCTGATGTGATAAATTCCTTGTCCTTGTTATCAAGTGAGCTCAATATTTTGTTTGTTCATTTGATACATTATACTCATTACATTCAAAATGAATAATCTGCTTGTTTACATCTCTGTGTAGATGTTATGAGTAAAATACACTCAGAATTACATCTTAAATGTGGAAAACTTGTAAATAAAATCATAAACTTCAGTACAGCTTGGTTTTTTTATTCATTTCTTTCACATTTCTTAATGATTCAGTGGCTAAAGAAATCATTGTCTCACTGAAAGCACCATTTATTGGGTTTGTTCTGCATTGTTCACAGTCATGGTTCAACGACTGGTGCAACCCACTACATCAATGGGTCATAACACAGAAACACTGTAAACTGTACTTAATTCTAAAGAACATTACAAGTAGTAGTAATACCATTTCATAGAAAAGGTTATTATAAAACCCTGAACCTCTGTAGTAAACTGTCACACCATCACACATTGGCCTAATAATGCCCAAGTTTTACCTGAATGGCCACTGAAGGACTCCCCGCAGGGGGGCACATTTAAAAAAATGTTTTGCTACAATTGGGAAAAAAAAGAATACATATTGGACATTTACCAATTAATCAAACAAATCAAACTCGAATCCCCTAGCAGTGCCATGCAAGGCTAATACGCTGATGGAATGAAGGTTAATATCAGATTTGTTGAAGTGCAGGATAACTTCAACAGAAAAAAAACTAAATCAAAGCTCACCGTCTGAGGGGATCTATCTGTGTTTTTTGCCAGACGGAACTGCCTTCGTGCTCTGAGTGCTGGAATTGTACGCCGGACTGAAGAGCATCGTGAACAGAATCATGAGTGGAACCAGCAGATAAGGGGAATATATAGCTATGAGACTGAGACGCTCGTTTGTGGTTTGGGGGCCGGGGTGGGGACCCTTGGGGAACTGGTGGAACAGCATGTAGGTCAATATGGGGACCATGACACTGATCACGTGAGTGGAGTAGATAATGGCAGGTGTTCTGATCCACCTGCAGCCACCTGGAAGAAAAAGCACAGGTGAAATATTCTGTCATATTTAACCTTTACAATATCAGTGATAAATGAGCTCATAATCAGACTTCTTGCTTTAGAACCAAATGTAACCCTGCAGCTTTTCGAGTGACTCGAAGTAAATAATTATAGGGGCAGCAGATGGTTACTGGTTCAAGCTGCCATCTTGCACTCAAAGCACCCTGGTTTGAATCCACCTCCTTGATCATGGTATTTTGCAGGTAAATTGACCCAGGTCATTGTAAAACGACTAAGCTGTTTTGGAAAAAAGGTCCAGCTAAACAAATGTATAGTAACATTTCCATGTAGTTTTCAATGTTATGGATTTCTAAAGTGCAGAATCCAAACCAGTGTGGTGATTTTACAATTTTATGCTTTTCAAACACCTTCAGCCACGAGGGGTCACTGGGGTATTACCAGATCTCTCATTCAAAGATCACATTACTTCACTCTCAACGTTGCTCAATTCTCCTATCAAAAGGACAACTGACCTTTCAGAAACGCATAGGCTGCAATGGGAAAGAACGGCATCTGGAGGAGAAATTCACAGAAAATGATAGACTTGAACCACACAGGGGGGTCTGCCATCATGTGGTCCTTCGCCTCGGCTGTGTACCATTGCACAAGGTCTTTCAGCTGCAAGGAAGCAAGCGCACGACACACTTAAAACACGTGGATCCCACTTAAACACAACACGTTCAGCATGAAAGGGACAAAAGCCATCATTCCTGTGGCACAGACACAAAAGGTGAATAACACACAGTTGCTTAAACAGTGGCTGTGACACAGCGATGACGGTCAGGCCTGATTCACATGGGGTGTCTCCTGCATCAAAGGCTGGGTCGCAAAGGGTGCACAGTGAACATGCAACATCACTACACAGTACTATTATCATTATTATTATTATTAGTAGTAGTAGTAGTAGTAATAATAGTAGAGGGAGAAATATATCATTAACAACATACTATTACTATGAAGGGTTACTTTAGGTAGTGCAATTATATAATTATTATTATTATTATTATTATTATTATTGACAGTAGAATTATGTACTTACTGGCTGTGGAAAAATCTGTCCAGGCAGCAGAGCCTGGAGATCAATGAACAAAGTAATAGGGATGTGAGTGGCAAAATAAAGGAAAAATACGAGCTCCAGCACGCGCGTGCACATTGTGAAAGAGGACCCCCGCGGACTACGGGTTATTTAATCGTGGCGAGTTTCGCTGTAAGAGAAGAAGCTGCAGCTGCGATTGCGGAATTACATACGGAAGAAGGAACAAGACACTAAACGCTGGACGAGGGTCGCAGGAAAAAAAGTGTTGTTTATTGTTCCGGAATCCCCATTGGCTAACAGTGGGGAGAGGGGCGGGACTTTGAACCAAGCCACAAAACTCCTCACGCTCAATTGGTGTGATTGAATCACGTGGTTTTTATCACCCCCCCCCCCCAGACCGAAGATCAAAGTGCAGAGGTTAGAACATCTGGCGGCGTCATTGATCACAGTGGGAAAATTAAATGAGTGCGTTTATACTGTACTTTATGAAGATGTCGTTTTTTACTCCTTCATGCTACATTTATAAAATAATGACAGAATCGCAGTTCTCCGTAACTCACTTTTACATGTTCTATTACGTCACTTTAATAGCACAGCCCTTTATACAATAAAAACAGACACACTTCCTCACCACTGCATTCACCATTATTCACAGCATGAAAATATTTCTGAGCTCACTATCTTCTGAGTAAAACATGTTCGTGATGGTGATTTGCAAGCATCTGCTAGAAATCAGACAGTTTTAGAAACAAACATGTTAGAAATGCACGTTTGACAGTTTTATTTGGTGTACAGATGGTTCTACAGCTGCCAGTGGTGAAGAGACTTTGGCTCCATCTTCTCTCCCATGTGACACGTCCGACTGGGGACGCGACTGGGGGTCAGCAGTTCCCACCACGGGTGTGGAGGGGCATCGGTGTTCCTCTGGGTGGGGGGGGGGGGGTCAAGTGGAGCACGACCCCAATCCTGAAGGGTCACTTCTGATCAGTTGAGTTGACTAAAATTCACAGCTTTACTGCTCCTGCAACCCAGATATGGCCTCTATTTAAAAACTTTCAGGAGTCCCCAGGTTCCAGGAGCCTTTTATTATCCACATCCACATAGTCCTGTAAGGGCAACACAATGTGAAAGCCTGTGATGAAAAAGAGATCTTGTTTTTCATTAGCACGTTCGCTGCACCCCAGAAGGTGTACTATGTGGTTTCTTTAAGTCATATTTTCAGTCCCTTATGAGATATCAGCATGGTGGGTTGACATACGCTGTAGAGGAGTATTGATCTTATTTTTAGATGGATGTGGTTTTATCTGAGGCAGGGAGTGAGGGAGAGGATACAAAGATCGCTCACAGCATCGTTCTCCAGGATGTTATCCAGGATCCTCACGATGTCTGTGAACGAGGGCCTAGAGCTGTAGGGTTCCAACCAGCAGTCTTTCATTATCTGCAGGCTGTACGTGGAAAGACAGGAGACACCGGGTGTTTCGTGGCGACCAAGTCAATTAGATCCAGAAACTGCTAGTAATACGTACTATAAATTAAATTGGTCCTCCTTTATGCATCTAGTGTCAAACATGGCCTGGAAGGCCCATTTCTAATATCGCTGTTCTTTTTAAAGCCTGTCATTTGGCTTTTTATTGTAATTTTTACTCACATCTCAGGCCTGCAGCCCTCAGGGTCTATATTCCTGTGGCCGGCGCAGATGTAGTACACCACTTCCTCTGATGTCTCCAGATTAGGATACGGTAAGATTCCTGGGGCAGACAGGGGGATAGGAGTTGTGCTGAAGGATATTTGTTACAGACACTGGCCTGATGACACCTGATCAACAAGCACAACCTGGAAGCAGCTTTTCAATGCAACATCGGGCGTTAGGTGCAGCCGGTCATCTTCTGAAGTAGTACAGTAGAAAGCTTTGTAATGATTGCAAAAAGAAAGGTTTTAATGTACATGAAGCCGGTGCCAAAAAATTAGCATATTCTACATTTGGTGTAGTCTGGACTTTGCTTTTGTGTTGCAGCAGGTGAATGACTGACTTTCTTTTCTTGTTTTTGACTTTGTGCTGGTTTTCTTCTGAACTATGGAAAGAAAGAATTAAAAAAAAAAAAAGGTCTAACAGACTCTCAGACCTGGTCAGTCCATGAATCTGGCACACACTGGCCTGACAACATGTTTGTAATGGATTTTCCTTTTTACGCATCAATGTGACGTTTACCTGTTTGTACCCAAAACACCCGCGACATTTTGAACTCACCGAAAGTCTGCATCTCCCACAGTACGATTCCAAATGCCCACACGTCTCCCTTAAAGCCATAATAGTTGTTTCTGAAGTACTCGGGCGGGTACCACCGCAAGGGAACTCTTTCCTGGATATTCGCACAGAAGTCAAAGGAGTGAGTTGCATGCACAGCTCCTTCCAAAAGTATTCGAACCTCTTGAAACTTGTCAGCATTGCCTGGATTACAAATTATACTCACAGCTAGTTTTCCAACCAGTATTTTTATTGTGAAATCGTATGCTTTGACGCTACATTTGGCAAAGCCAAAATACATTATTTGTTTGTAGATATTTTAAAGAAAATGGAAAAGCTAAATTATGCTGCTTGCATAAGCATTCAAACATCAATATTTGGTACAGCCACGTTCTGCTGCAATAACAGCTTCAAGTGTTTTGGGGATAAGTATGTGCCAGCTTTGCATACTGTTTTGGGGTTTATTTTCCCCATTCATCTTGAAAAATGTGAAGTAGGTTGTTCAGGTTGTTTGGATGACGCTTGTGGACACAATTTTCAAATATTCTCACTAGAGTCCGTCAGCGGGCCCAGTCACAGTCCTGACCTCAGTCCGGCTGAGAATATTTGAAAACTGCGTCCGCAAACATCATTCAGGTATTAGGAAAAGTGTGTGAATGTATAATTTGTATTATATTACAGTTTTGAACGGGACTTCTCACCCCGAAGCGCTTCTTGCGGCTGCTCCGGCGGCTTCTCATCCGTGTCAGATCCCTGGCCAGCCCAAACTCTGCCACCTTCAGCTCCATCGGAAAGCTGTTCACCATGATGTTCCTCAGGGCCAGATCACAGTGGACCACCTGGGGGTGACATACTTAATGGTCATTCCCTGGCATTTCTTCTTACCACCTTCCACTACCCCCTTTTGATTGCATCAACACAGGTGCTGAAGTGACAAAATGTACGATTTAATTCTTATCATGTAATTGACTGCAGTTCAGGTGTTAACATCATTAATTAAGTGGCACTAAGTCCTGTGACAATGTGGCGTCCGGCTAGAGATGACTAGTAGTAGCAGAGTGGCACCATTTTGGAGCGCAGGTGTTCCAAGGCCAGGGCAATGTGATAGGAGGCAACGGTGAAGAGGTTCTGCAGCTCACTGTCGACGCTAAGCGTGTCCCTGTGCGCCTGCAGGAAGCTGCGCAGGGTCCCATAGTTCACGCTCTCCATGATCAGCACAAAGGGCTCTGAGAAAGCAGAAAAATAAGTCTTTTTCTGCTGGGCAATGGAACAGACAAACTGAGACTGAAGATTTTCTCCTCAGCTCAGAAAGGAGCCCCTCACCCTCAGTGCTGTTCCAATCTAGGAGCTGTAGCACATTTTTATGATGAATCAGCTTCCTCATGATGGACACCTCCATCTCCACCTGCTTGCGGGGGACTCCTATAGCAACACAAGGGGGTGATGATTAAAGAAGACCTCTGGAGCACAGTGACCTCACCTACGGGCAGCACAATGAACCCGGAGACACCCAGAGGTGGAACTGGGTGATTGGCAAGTTGGATGAATGATGTTACCCTCTTTGCTGATCTTGCAGGTGAATTGGAAATGACCCTTGCAGGTGCCGCGCATCATCCTGGCCTTGTAGAAAACACCCTCCTTTCCAGCTTTGATCAAATGCTGCAGGCTCAGGTCAGCCTTGGTGAAGCGGGGACCCTGGGAGGTGTAGCAGGTAGGCAGGTGTAATGTGATAGTTTACCAAGTTGGATTGTATGGGAGTGGAATCATCGAATACCTTTGACATGGATTCACCTGTTGTGGTGGTCTCCATAATGACTTTGAGGATGTCTTGGTCTTCTCTCTTTCTAGTGGTGACACCATAGCCACTTGCTCCTGCTTCTGCAGGTCCGCAGAGGCAGCCATCTCCGGGGACTCAGGAGGCTGGGTGTGAATCATCGCCCCCACACCACGCAGATCCTGGATGATCCGCACCAGGGAGCGATATCTAGGGAACATGGGCGAGAAGGATTAGATGCAAGGGGTCCTGAGATGATTTGCATGTTCAGAATAAACATGACCGCCTTGTTGAAAGACAAACTACTCTATTCCACAACAGTTTGTTAAAAGACACTGATGGGTCCTGCAGAGGAGTGTGTGAGGCCAGGATAACAGTGGTGTGACTGTGCACATTTTGAGGTTGATGAAAACGCCACCATCTACTGGACTTTGTAGACATGGATTTGAAACCTCAACATTTTCAGCTGAAGTCCCTGAAAAGAATGTGGCTGTCTTTTGCCAGGCAGCTCAGTGCTAACCTGAATCCACGAAAGGATAATAAATAAATAAAGAAAAATCTTAAGTAAATGCCATACCATGATTTCAGTGGTACTCCGGGTCAGTAGATAACGATTAAAACTTCTCCTTTATCCTTAAGGAACCAGTAAAAATTTCCCAGCTGGGTAAATAAGTAAATCACTGCAGGTTGCTTAAAAGTTTAAGTTGCTATGAATCTCTAACTGAACTGCGATAATGTTGACACATGGCTCCCTAAAGGTAGACTCACTTTTTGAGCCACAGCACCCCCAGCAGGGTGATGGCCACAACCGTGCAGAAGGCGATACCGATCAGGATGTAGTTCACCGGGTTGAGCTCAGGGGCCCCTGTGAAGACTGGAGCAAACAGCAGAGGAAAGTAGGCCAAGGTCAGGACTGCAGCAACCGCAGCGCTCATCTCGCCCGCGTCGAGCCTCCATAAAGGTCGAAAGTTACTGGCGTTATGACAAGCAGAAAAAAAACATTATTCACAAGCAGGGAAAATGCAGTGCAACAGGGTGCTTAAGTTTTACTGGGCCTCACCTGTGTGTTTGTTCTCGGTATTTGTGACGTTTCGCTCGGACATGGTGGCCAAGGTGGAGAGACGTTCCGCGTGACTCCAGGGCCCCGGTGGTGAAAGAGAACAACTCCAGCCTGGGACAGAAACAATAAGCCACAGCCAAGAAAACCCATTTCTAAGCTAAATAATAGTTGCGCAAACATCACTAGCTGAGCTATCTGGCGCTGCTCGGCTCAGGAGGTGGAAAGGTGGAGCAGTAAGACATTATATGTGAAAAAGGTGCCGCCAAACAGGTGGACGTCACAGAGGGCGACGCGCGTCAGCGTCCGGTGGAGAGGTTGACAGGAAAAAAAGCAATAAAATATACAGTGTATCACCAATATATCATTAATGCAGCGCCACGTATAGTTTCCGACTAATTTTTACGTCTTCACTTCATACAGATTTTGAACATATTTCTGCTTGCCCACCTGTTACAGCTACTGGCTCCTCTCGCCGCTCGGCATCGCGGTGACGATAATGGCGTTTGTGAAGAGCGAAGTTGTGGCCTGTGAAACTTCACCAGAATGTTCTAATGAACTGGTATCTAGCCGATGCCTTTGTCCGAGGCAACAGTGAGAGAGACACGACGCGAAGCTTTTTATAGCTGTTTGGTTGTGCATACAAGAGAGAGATGTAACACTAATATTATTTCCACCTGAAACACACGGACTGTGGGAAGAAACCAGAGCATCGCCATCGAATAAATGCGCTGTCTGCGTTTCACGTGTGGTCAAGGAGCTACACCAGCAACCGCTCGTACGCCTCTGCCTCGAGAAATATAACCTTCTCATGTCTAGCCTTCTTCACAGCCGCAGGTACCTTTGGAGACACAGCTAAGACGTGACGTCCGGAGACGCGCGCGCGACTCTCGCTTCTTCGCTGCGTCACAGGAGCCGCGTTTGGGGGTATTCGGGGTACAGTAACCCCTGCAGTGCAACAAAGCCCCCCGATCACGAAGCGGCTGAGACGCAACACGCAGGTTTCTGAGGTGCATTTTAAACCCATTTCTCACATTCTGAAATCGTTCATTTGCCAAATCCGATTTTCTTTTTTAAGATGTTTCATCATGCATGTCTTAAGACTGCTGCCCACTTGACTCGTTCTCCTTTTTCTGTGACAAGAACGCAGGAGGAGACCGAAAAATTATTTTTAGTGCTGCTCGGGTTCAGCGCCAGCGCTCATTGCGTTAAATGTGCGGTAACCTGCGTTGCCTCTTCACGCTTTGAGATTTCTATTCAAATCTATAGGTGTACAGTTGGTGACAGTGACCCGCATCCAGGTCGCCACAATCTTGCACAATCTTGCATAACGCCGAAAGTAGATATTTTAAACGCGTTTTAGTTTCTTTGCTCGAATGTTTGTGCACATTTTGCAGTGTAAGATCTCACCTCTGTAATGCGGGTCACAATGAAACTCTGATTTAAAACTGAAACTCCAAACAGATCAGTGCATCAAAATAACGTAGTTTTATTCATAAATGAATCGGACAGCAAAAGTTTTAAAAAAGTTTTTTTTTCCCCTCTAAAAAAGTACACGGAATTAAGTTAATGGTGCAGTTGTGTGGGCTTCGCCAATAGAGCATCCACCAACATGGCTGAATAAAAAGATCGCACAAAAACGACCAGATTTCATCCTTTTCCAACAGGGTCGTTAATGAAAAGACAGTGTCTCACCTTAGAAGTCCACCGTGCCGATTGAAATTAATTTATGACCATCTTAACTTTGTCGCATCAGAGCCACAGCTTCGCCAGAACTTTAAGAATTTCGTCAAATATATACGCCCTTTATCCTGCTGTAGATCGTCTTCCCGCGGCACGAGACAGACCATTTAAATGAAGTTTGATTCTCGGAAATTGAGCTTATTGCAGACCCCTGGTGACGATTTTAAAAAAAAAATCATATTTAAAAAAAGAGCTACACGCAGCTACGCGGTATCTCCGCATCCGGTTTGCGTTCGTGCCAGGGAGGGGTTTAGATACCCCAGACAACAGTGTTCTGGTGGGGACCCAAATTTGTTTACAGAAGAACAGCCTATAGGCGTTTAACTCCTTGGCTGTGGTGAAGCCACGTTCCCTCTCTGGGTTTCCAAACGCAACCGACGTGGTGTCACACCAGGGGGTCCGGGACCCAAGTGAGCTGGACAAGCTGACCTTGAGAAAATATATGTTAAATGTGAAAATTTGTAGCTGCTCAGCTTTTCTTGAAGTGCGTGATGTTTATTGTTGCTCTGATGATTCCCATCCAAAGCCCAGATCTCCATGGAAGGGATGCAAGACTTTGGGTCATGGAACAAGGGGTTTTTTCCTCAGTGGTCATGTGTAAATACCAGAAAGGCCCATGCTTCTGGGAAGCCCTCACTTGAGCCTGTTCAACTGCCTGGTTTGAAGACGTGAACGCAGAGCGTTCACACTGACTGTGGTTTCCTTTCTCATTGTTTAGTGGAGAAATTCAGGCCCTCTGCTTTGAAGATGTAGAGGGACCGCACATGACATCAAAGCAATGAGTCATGCAAGCTGGGGGCTTCTGAAAGCTACAAAATGCAAGTCGCAATAAATGCAATGTAGTGAGCAGCTTCGTAACTCAGAAAGTCATAGGCCTCTTTGAGCAAACCAATCTGAATCAGAAATCTTCAATACGCTTATTTATAAAGCTGATGCTCTTCTCCAAAGCAGCTTAACACTGAGCTTTGTACACAGCAGCTAATAGTTATACAGCTGAGTAATTCTTACTGCAGCAGGGATTTGAACCCAGGAACTTAAATTGCAAAGTGACAGTTGTGACCGTTATGCTATCTACTGAACTGAGGTGTAATGCCAACGGAAAACCTCTGCAAAAGGGGACCACCGAATGTGCTTTTGATTTTGCCACTGAGACTGTAAATTTACTTATAAACCAGATTCGACGTCACGTCACTGTTGAACTTGGGTCTTAAATTAGGCTGTGAGGTGTTTGACACTCTGCACTACTGTCAATAGCACAGAGCATGAAGCAACAGACACGAATGCTGGTTTCCTGACAGGCCTCAGGCTGACCTGAGACACATATCTTCACTGCGTCTTTCGTACGTACAGGGCAGATAAAGAACACCTGAATGGCCCGGGTTGTCATGCTGAGGTTCTGCCTTACAAGGTGCCATTTTTCATAGGATTATTATAATTTATTCTTCCTTGCAGTATGTGACCGTGAACTAGCGATCGCCATTTTTACATGCATGTGACTGAAACATCTTGACACAAAGATGCCAAGATGATCACGACGCGGTGTGATGCCAACTTACGAACCAGACAGGCGATCAGGTGAGAAATGGGCCCAAAAGAGATGTTTTTTGAGAAGCTTCTTAAATGCTGGGAGGGATTCAGCAGCTCTGAGGGACAGAGGGAGTTCATTCCAGAGAATCTCAGTCCATGTCAGAAGGATCATTCCAACTCAGAAGGATAATTCAAATAATAAAAATAAAATGATAGATTTAATAACAAACACTCCTCAGAGACAATTATAAAAGGAAACATGTTGGCTGTAACCTAATCATTTAATTGCATCCGCTGTATTTAATTTGCTGCTTGAATAATCGTTACAGATAAACAGTTTCACTCCATATACAACTACAGGTACATTTTTTACAGCTCATAATCCAATACATCAGTTTTGTTGGTTTATTTACAAAACACTTTATATACATGTTTCATGTCAGTGCAATGTCATTTTTATTCTTTAAACAACACTTTACAAAATAAAGCTCATTAAATTATTACACCTCTGCCAACCCATCAAAATTAATTTAACAAAAAAAAGTTTACATCTATTAACAGACAAGAGACATACAGATCAGTAGTAGATTGCACTGCCAGTTGACAAACCGTTTTCCACTTGGAGGGGGGTGTTAATGCGGCCCTTGTGTGACCTGGGCGAGGCTTCGGATGCCACACACCGGTGCGTTTTGGAACTGAAAAAGGCATCTGTACGCTTGCTAGTACACTGGTACAACAACGTCAGCCAGCCAGAGACTGCTTTTTTGTGTCTGGCTATACATAGATTCAGACAGACATCAACAAGTACATTCCAAGCCAAAAAGAGCTTTTGAAAAGAAAAGGGGGGGGGGGGGCTGCAAAGAACTGTATTTGGAGAAGAACCAAGACTCAGCATTTCTGCCATGTCATTAAATATATTCATTTTACATTCAACAGTACACTTTCTACAGTCTACATTTACAGGTGAACTTGATGTCTTTGAGGCTCCCTGTATTTCATTTAACTGTCATACAACTATATTTTGTACAGTAAATTATTTGACTGGGGAAAAGGTTTTATTGAGAGTTTTGACGGATCCCACAGCAAATCTGCCGAGCTGAAGTACAGATCCTGTGTTCAGTTTTCCAGATCGGGTGGTTTTTCCCCCCACTTAGGGCTACACAAAATGAACAGAGAACATAACACAGACTACTGCGGTAAACCCCAGCTCATTAGATTAAGCGATGGATTCAACATTTAAGTTCACTTCAAAAGGGTAAGGAAAATGCAACCCATTTCAACTAGTGAATTTGGATACCATAAATGTTTCCAGAGAAGCTCCCTATACAGCCCTTCGACCCTTCCACCCGAAGAGGAGGAACTCAAACGCGCTGCAAGTGGCTACGAAGCTCTCCTTGGTAACACTTCACGCCACAGCTCCACTCTCACAGACCTCTTTGAAACGCAGGACCTCTTGCTAGCCAGCCACCCACCCAGTAAGACTTTGGCATGAAACTGTGAAAATGCTTTTCACACAAAAGTTGTATTGGCATACATGTTAGCGATCAAATAATTCAACAATATAAACAGAACCCCTAACTTCACACCTGAAAATCAACAAACAGATAAGGTGTGGGATGTTGTACTGTAATATCGCAGAAGGTGAATGCATCGTCTGGATTACTCAATTCCTTTATTCCCGAAAATTAAATTAAAAAATTTCAGACGGCTGTGAAGTAGCTGGAACAGGCCTGTGGTCAGGAAATCAACGGAAAAGTTACGTGCTTAAAAACGGACATTAGTAAAACAAACCACTGTAAAATAAGTACTATAAGAAAAAAGTTATATATTAAAACTATGTAGTTTAAGCAAATGCTTCATTAAACAATGCTGTATGGCACCCATTCTGAACGTGAAACCACCCTTAAATCATATCCGTAGGGGGGGAAAAAAAAAAAAAAAATAATGCACACCGATCTCAACTCATTTTATCGGTTTTAACATATCATCCAGGCTTCTCTCAAATCTTCCCCAGTTTTGGCAGGTGATGAATGGAAACTCATTTTTACTAGCTAATTCTCTGTATGGGTCGTTCCGAAAATCTCCCTTTTACCGAAACATTAAAGGGCAAGAATTTTCGTGCAATCATATTGACCGCAGACATCTCAGAGAAGGTTAAACAACAAACACTGTCGAAGAGATTTGATTTGATCAGATTAAGAGTTTAGATTTGCAAAATGTTACTGCTGCAGCCAGCTAACATACTGCAAATAAAAGAAGTGAGGTAGTGCATGGGGTCGTCTACTGATAGTATAACAAAATTCATCTAGGGACCCTTTGGAGTCAGTTCTGCAATACAGTATGCTGTGTGTCCATCTCTGTAGAGCAAATTGTGTGGTAATGCTTCATACTGGATACCACAGGAGCTTGGGCACATCTGGATGCGTTGCAGGTGTTGAGCCTCTGGAGACATTCCTTCCCACGTGGTGCGAGGCAAAGACACACCTGGCGACTGCGAGCAACTGACCGGCCGACCGGGAATGCATACAGACATTCCCTGGTCTGACTTTGCTCGCAGACCACGGTGCTGGAGGCTTTCCTCTCTCGCCGCCACCTCAGACTATTTAGTGCTCAGAAGTGGGAACGAGCTTCTCCACCTGGCAGATCGCAACACGGGCCTTCAGTTCCGTTACAGGACAGACGAGAAACAGCAGGGAATTACCACAGATTGGGGGCAGCAACTGTCGACCGAATTCGGGGCCACACGACGAGGGAAAAAAGTTGCTTTGTGCTTCGGTTTGTCTACAGGTGAAAGACAGGTGTTTCCACAGCAGGGCTGGCGTTGCCGACGAACGAGGGCTCCCCTTTGTGCTCACTGGAGGACACAGTACTTCTTGTAGTCGGACTCAAAGTCCTCATCCATGCTACTGGTGTCAGCCATCTTCTTGCCGTCAGTCTTTGGCAGGAACTGTGAATAGTCCACTCCTTCTTGCTCGTAGAAGAGGATGTAAGCAGAGTCTGTGTCTATTTCCTCAGAATGCACTTCCTAACAAAGACAAACGAGAAAGAGTCTCTGTTAAATTACATTTCTCGGGGCTGAAGCCGTTCAGGAAAAGTTACACATTATTACCTTTCCTTAAATTTACAACTGAACAGTTTTATTGCTGTAATAAGAATTTTTGCCTTATCCAAAGTTCATTTTTTCATCAACGCATTAAACTACTTAAATGACGAGTTTGTTGTCCTTCAGAAAAGGTGTAAGAGTACAACTACAACTGTTGGCCCCAAGTACTTCAATTGATTCAGATGTTTTGCATCTGTTCTACTTTGGTGCAAACTCAGGCAGGTCTTACCTTACAACTGCTGTCGTTGTAACAGTACCATTTTCCGTTTGGGTTTTTGGCATATGTCACATAGTGGCCCCCTCCCAAGATTCCTGAATGGCACTGCAGATAAAACGATTTTGATTCATTAGCCCAGACCCCTCACTTACAGAACTTTCAGAGCAAACAACCAACATGTAGCCTTAGCAATATTTATCAATTTATTATTATTGACGTTGTTGTTGTTATAATTTATTACTATTATTTGATTGCTTAGATGATGCAGGAGGACTTGCAATTTTATGTATTTATATAGCTGCTTATTTTTACTGAAGAATTCCCGGTACAACAATGGGTTGCCGTACTGCAACACGAACCCACAGTCTTCAGGAAGCCTTACAAGGTGCCATTCTTTATGGGTTTGTGATCATTTATTCTTCCTTACAGTATGTGACCCTGAACCAGCAATCACCGTTTTTATATGCATGTGACTGAAACATCTTGAAACAAAGACAGGATGATCACAACATGGTGTGATGCCAACTTATGAAAAAGACAGGCCATCAGGTGAGAAATGGGCTGGAAAAAGATGTTTTTCAGGAAGCTTCTTAAATGCTGGGACAGATTCAGCAGCTCTCAGGGACAGTCTAGTTTTCTAAAGCATAAACCGCCCTGTTGCCTACTACCTTTGCTCAAGCTGATATCAGCTGTGACAAATAGATATACCTACAGATATTGCATATAAGTTGTATATGGGCTCCAGGTAGACGTCTTCTCTTTGGTGCTGAGTGGCTTCTGTGTCTCCACTGGTCTCTGTGTGGCCGTTGCTTTGGCTGTTGTCCTGCCCCAGCCCGTTCACCATGATCATGTCGCAGTCTCTGCTCCCACTGGCGCTGGCCTCCACGGACCACGACTCCAGACTGCTGCTCTCAGACGTGAGCCCGGCACTGGGGCCGTCAGTCTCAGAGATGCTGTGCTCTGGCTCGGAGGATCCATCCCTGCTGTCCAGGTTTTCCTTGCTGCTGCAGAGCCGATGCCGGCTGCCCAGCTGGGGGAGACGCAAACGGCTCTGCTTTCGGCCCCCGCTTTTGGGACTGCTGCTGGGGCTGCTGCCACGGCTCAGTGAGGTTCCGGATTTCTTCCCGGAGCTGGGAGAGGCTGCAGGAACAGCACACACATAAACACACACACCCCCATGCAACTGACTTGGGCACTCCAGGGGGAGAGGTCCGCCATCAGTTGACCATTATGCTTGGAATTACATGTTGTTACGAGCTATGCGGTATCACTAGTCAAGAGCACACACCTTTAGCACTGTTGGAGAGTGATGTTGGGGGAGGGATGGAAATGGCTGTCACCATGTCACTGGTCTCTGCTTTCATGGACTCCTCCCCCTGACACTCCAACTGCATTGGCATGTTCTGTTCCACCTCCCGTGGTGCCAGAAAAGCGCTGGGGTCAAACTTCTCCCTTGGAAACTTAACAATCTTCTGGGACTTGATCCAGCGCCCGTTGACAAACTGGAATCTCTTTAGATGGACTATCTGCGATACGTGTTGCAATAAAATTCATCAGTTGTTGCATTCCACCGTGTTAATCTGCTTTGCACACAAAGTAATACATCACAAAAGTATTTTTCAGGGTCACGTTGATAAAGGTGCAAATCTTATCTAGGTTCAAGTTTTCAGGCATTAGATTTCTTCTGGAAAATCTAACATTAACAGACAATTTCCTTTCAAACTGTGATGCAGCACAATATTTGTACGATTGAGGCTTGTTAACTTTAATGCTAGTTTTGCAATCTAATAATTTTTACCCATTTACCACCTGAGTATTTTTTTTTTTAACACTAGAGCCATTCAGGTATATCTTGTTCAAGGGTGTTATAGTGGGGCCAGCGATTTGAACCCAGGACCTTAAACCCCTTTACAAAAGGGGTAGTGTGTATCAGTACTAACTGATGGTATTTGAGCTCACAGCAGTCTGATCTAAACTCTAAACCTCATCAGAACAGCCTTCAATCACAACCCGGGGAGTTCTTTCTTTGGAGTGTTGAGTGTGTGAGCAGCACTGGCATGTGTTTCCAGGTCTGATAAACAGGCTGGCGTTGATGGATTCTCTCACCAGAACTGGTGGCAGCCTCCACAAGTCCAGTTTCTTGGTGGCCAAGCGGTGTGTCTTGCACTTAGAGCAGTAGTAGAGCTCGTCTTCACCCAGCTCCTCCTCGCTGGTGAAAGCCCGCAGGCAGCTGTCCAGGCTAATGGGCTCAGCCTGGGCCCGGCGGCTCTGCTCCACACTGGCGTGTTCCTCCACAATCTGCCAAAGAGACCGCCGTTTCGGTGAGTGAGGTTATCATGGCAGGCTAGCTTAGCCTACATTTGTTGAAAGCTTAGGTGTGAGGACTGTTTTAGCGAAGACCACAACATGTTGTGGGGTTTTTAGCACAAGAGCTTTTCCCAAAAGAATGAAAAGCAAATGTAGATGTTACTCCACCACCAGCTACTGTTCCACATCCAACAAGATGTATATACCACCATCCAAAGTAGTGCAGGGAAGAGACCACACCCTCAACACTGAAATGATCTCAAATTATAGACACCTTTTTCAGGTTCATTTTAAATTCTCCATAAAAGGAGTCTGGGTGATTCATATAGAGAAAACAATTGCTCACCACTGTCCCTAAAAGCATCTTGACATACTAGGCCAGGTTTGTTCATTTTTTCCCTTATCATGTCCCTTAATTTTAAACATTAGTATTTTTTTTTATTTAGCTGAGGCAAACTATCAGGATGAAATGTCCTGGACTGGTGTGTGTGTCTGGATAAGGACTGTCACGATTAGGATAGATTTCCTGCAATGATCAGAATGATCAGGTGTGCAATACAGTGAGGTCACAGGTCAAAGGAACCTCTGCACTGCAGCACAACCCAACAGGGGAGACAGCTGTGTTAAAACTAGAGCTGAAGTCAGTCATGTTATAGAATGGCTAGTGATTTCCAGAGCCGATATACCCCCCTCCCCTTCTGTTCCGCCTCCTGCATTTGCTCACCCTTTCCTGGGAGGTCTGGTAGCGCAGGTGCAGTGCCGTGGGGTCCCAGTCTACAGCGATGTAGGCATTCCCCAGGGAGGCCCGATCGTCACTGCAGTCCACAGGGCAGCCTCGGCAGAATCTACGAGGAAATGAGCACCAGTCTCACCATCTTCTCATCAGGCCACCAAAGTCCCTGGTATGTGACAGACTGCATACCTGTACCACGGACACCAAGCACATGAATTGCCATCCTTCTGCACCACACGGAGGGTGAAGGGATACTGGTAGCCCATGCTGTCGTCACTGAAGAAACAAAATGGACACGCTCGGTATGTCATAATCAGACATACGGGCAAAGCTGCCACCATCGCAGGTCTAGTGTTATCAGTAAAAACAATCCATCTCTGTTCCACCATAACAATGAGAAGGGATCAGCAGCAGACACTCACCAGTCTTGGGCGTGGTTGCTGGCCTCCTGTGGGGGTAGTGGGCTGGCCAGCCGGGATACCTGCACCCAAACCGCATCATAGAGGTCCCTCTTCCTTGTGTGAACTGTGCAGGGCACAATCAGAGGCATGCCAAACAGACTGGGCCGGTTCTTCTGAGAGGACAAGAAGTACAGCTCCGTCCGCATCTGTATAAGAAAAATAGCGGCAAACATCGTAGAGGTACTTTAACACACACTTGAAAACATTTACGTTAACTCACAAGATGCCACAACTGAATTTTCAAATGTTGCTGTGACAACCATGCTTTCTGCGGCCTCTGACCCTCTGGCAGCGCTCACCATCTTCCTGTGCATGGCGATGATGTAGCCAGTGAAGGGGCTGTCCTGCAACGGAGCCACATGGCCATTGGGGATCCCGTTGGGCAGCGACCTCTCTGTCCCGCAGGGCACCACAGTACTTGGCATGCCATTGGGGATCAGAGTGGTCCGAGGAGTACTGCCATTGGCGGCTCCGGCAACTGTGCCGTTAGCCAGGGGTGGCACTTCTGCAGAGGCAATACACAGGCATTGACACACATGCGGAAACAGACACACAGTAAGAACTCAAATGGAAAGAAGTAGCCACACAAACTGTGTGCACAATTTAAAAAAAAAATAAATAAAAATATAGCTGATTATTTAACATTCTGCAGAACAAAAGGACAAAAGGGCCTCACCAGTTTGCATGGGGGAGGAAACAGAGGTGGGTGATCCAGGCACGGGGATCTCAAAGGCGCAAAGGAAGCCGTTCACTGAAAGCCGCACTTTCTGGTTATCCAGTGGAAAATTCTGGAAAGGCATGCAAACGCCAGTCAGCAAGATGATCTGAGTGGTTTCTCTGTGCTCGCTCACGTCGCCTAAGATGAAAGCTCTCGCTCACTTTTATGTTGGACGAGTGGACCTCGGCGAGAAGAAGCTGCTCTGCCTTGAGGCCGCAGAGCTCACTGAGTTGTTTCTTCAAACCGGTGTACTTCTCGTCCATGTTCAGCCGGAGTCCGAACCGCACTGGTGTCGAGCCGTCCAGTTTAATTACTGCAGGTAGCAGAAAGTTAGCAGTGCAGAACATCAGAGGATCTTAGAAGTTAATTTATCCATGTCATTGTTCATTCCTCAAATGCAATGTTCATAAATAACATCAATTTTACATAATAATTTACTAAAATATCACTTGGATGACCTACTTAAGTAGTCAAGGCTGACAGATTTGATGAATCAAAACTATTCATATTCAGACATTCTCAGTTACCAAGTTCTGGTACATTCAGCAGCCACAGTCCCAACAAGGAGCTCACCTGTGATCTCCAGGTGCATAGAGCTGTCCATGGGGAGAGGCAGAGACAGGAAGTTGAAGGGGTCAAACCGGGCACTGATGTGGCCACAGGTCTTGCACTTCACCTGGGACTTGAGCTGCCCATGGAACAGGTCCACCACAATGGATCGATTCCTCCTTAGGTGGTTCTCCCAGGCCTGTGGTTCACTGAATTGGTTAATGTCTCCCCAGAGCACGATGAACCTGCTGATTCTTCCTCCCAGTCATGGTAAGTTCACACTACATTTCATTGGTAAGATACTAAAAACCCTCAAAATAAGACTCATTCACATAATAAAATTGAGTGAGCAAGTTTTATGGAAATGTTTTCATAATGAATGCAGGACAAACACGGTGGTAAGCCTCTGACCTCAGATGCCACCTCCCAGTCTGGCCGCCCGTCGCTGTCTTTCAGCTCTACGTAGGGCTTCTCATGAACACGGTTCAGATCCTCATGTAGACCATCCAGCAGGAAGGCCAGCAGCTCCTGGGAGTCCTGCTGCTGGAAGCCATTGAATCTTGGGGCATACTTTGCTATCGTCCACTAAGAATGAAAAGGGGAAAAAAAACAACCGTGGGTGTGTTTCACCAAACCTGCAGCATTAGAAGTTATTGAATATATAATTGATGGGCGTAGACTGGACCTACCCTGAGCTTTAGCGGTGCTACATTTTTCTGCGTTCCACTCCACAGCTCTTGAACCAGATCGCCATAACATTTTGCCATGTGTCCTCGCATCCCGATTGGATTGGTTCTGTGACAAGGAATGAGAAGACCTCACTTTAGTGCTTCCATTTTGTGTTACTGTTCTGCTTACACTTTTAAAAGGTAGTGGTAGAAGAAAAGAACATGCATGAGATTGCAGGGGAAGGATCTGCTAGCCAAATCCTTCGAGGATACACACCTGTTGAGCTCATACAGGTGTCTGCCTGAGATGAAGTACTCGGTCAGGGGCTTGGTGTTGCTCACACACTGGATACTGGAATTCATGAAGCATGTGTTGCCCAGGTTGCTCAGCCCAGTGGCTCCTTTCTCTGTTGGGACTATTGGAAGTGTGGCGATACCCTTGTTAAAACCAGAAAGTCCATTTATTACATCGATTCTCACATTTTTAATAATAGGATCTGTATAATTGTTTGTTACCCTTGTGTCGGTCCATTTTACTGCTGTTTGCTATGAATGACATCTCTTCAGGCCAACTCATATCTTTGTTTCGAACTATAGAACAAGAGAACATAGAGCAAAATGCATTTTTCCTCTACAAAGCTTTTCTGCAGGACCATAAAACACCACTTGGCGCAAAAAAGTGGGGTTTAGCGTTGGCAAATACCTTCAATAACTAAGTGCTGCTCATCTTGAATTTTCAAACCTTCCAAAGTATGGTCTTCATCATCAAGAAGTGTAAGGTAGTTCTGAAAATAAAGATTTTTATTAAATAAAAGATGTGTCGTAATGCAACACCTACAAACTTTTTTGATTAAACAAAAACACATGAACCGAACGATGCAGTTTGTTGGACCAAGTGAAGCTCCTGTTGCGGAAAAGGTGTATGGAGGATCCCTGCAATGGGAGGACCTCCTCACCTCACTGTTGTACAGCCACAGCCTCATGTCTTCTTCCTTGATGCGCAGCCGCTGTGACAGGTAGCCGTGGATGTCCTTGATGGTGTCCATGCGACTAAAGCAGCCTGTGTAGGCCAGTACACGCTTCAGGGGGGCGTTGGGGGAAGGAACGTTTCCTAGGGGGAGATAAAGTGGTTTTGGGCAAACATCAAAATATCAACACCGGACCCTCATGGAGGACAGTTAACAACAATAGTTGTTCATCAGCAGCGTGATGAGGAACAGTTGATCATACAGATCACTGCCGTTACTTGCAACAAAGACAAAGTCATAAGTATTCAACAAAAAAAACTGTTAACTGCATGAAGATTTTTAAAAAATAAATTTTTTCTTAAGAGGAAACTTCCATGGAGACTTAAGTGTAGCCTGTCTACACCAATCTTACCATTTTCTTTTACACATGCGATTAAGATGCATTTATAAAAAAATTCAATTCAAATCCTATCATTTACACAGTAATCAAAACAAGGAACCATAATAATTAACACCACTCATAAATTTTAAAAATGCAAAACAAAAAGAGCATCATTTTATTGATTACAAACAGATTTTATTACACAGCATTAATATATGGTAATTGTGAAAATAATGAGGATTAGTTGTAAGATAGCAGCAAGAAAGGGCACAGGAGATTATAAATAATTCATCCAAAAAAAAAAATTGTGCACACAGAATTTTGGTCTGATTAAACCAAATTCAGATCAATATTAGTTCAAGTTCTAAGCAACAACAAGATTGAACAGACTGATTAATCATTTAGGGAGCAAAGCTAAAGATCAATATAATTTGATGTTTTTTGAGTATTAAGGCCACAAAGATCAACATGGAAACCAGCAGCACAGCACCCATTTCTAGCTGCAAAACCATGCTGGGGGGTGGGGCTCTGTGACGGGACCAGACTCTCCTGAGGCTACAACAGACAGCCAAAGGAGGGGAGTGGAGCACAAATGGACATAAATGCAGAAAGGTTGTGGTGGAAGCGACCTAGGGGTCCTCTGAGGGACAGGGAGCAGGATACCTGATACCATCCACTCTTATTGGATCTGTAATGATTATAAGTCAAGGGCCCTACATTAACATAGAGCAATACGTCATTTCCACGGTGCCTAAATCTTGCTGCCCTCAATCTATTTCTCATAAATTACTTCCTACAGTTGAAATAAGAAATAACTCCCAACTATTGGCCCATGTATATCGAACAGATAAACGTTTAATTCTAAATGATAAGGGTTTGACTGCATGGTTTCCTGCGAGCAAGCAACTGGGTTGTGCCAACAGGCCTGGACACTCAGTCTGGCCAGCGGACACCACACTGTGCCTTCCCAGGGAGATTGGCCTTTGGGGGATTTGCAGGATTAGGAGCAGGGGCATGGCTGGACTGTGGGAGAGGCCTCCTTCTTGCTGCCGGCTTACGTTACCTCGAGGCAGGTGTTGGGGGAACATTCGTAGGCTGGTCATACCCATATTGACCCAGATGTTGGACTGTGGCGTGCGGGTGGCTGGCTGCTGCCGCAGGAAGAGCAGGTATCGAGGGTACAGCTCCAGTTCAGGTGCTAGAGTCTTAGTCTGCCTGATTACCTGTGGGAGGGGGCACTGTGTCAGATCCAAAACAACAGCTAACATCCGCCCACCTGTCAGAATCAAAGGCTTACGCAATGGGAGGGATCACATCTTACAATCTCACTCTCTGCAGAATTAGAACAGATTTCCGTCCTGTCGCTCTCTGATGAGACCACGATGTGGCTTCTTACCGGGCGAGGCAAACTCAGGTTGGCGCCGTACCAGTGATACAGTGCCCTCCATACTGGCTCCGGCACAATCTCAAAGTCCCGGCCCGGAATCAACGGTGGCGATCGCTTCAGTCGGCTGCCCTCCATGGTCAGCGTGGGAGCCTGCATGGACAGCAAGGAGGGCTGTTACCACATAACAGTCTATGCGTACGAATGTCTGATACAGAGACAAATCTACTCTAATGCATCTGAAACCTGGACTGATTGTCAGACACTTTAAAGATAAGACAATGAGAAAAACAACACACCATCTGTCCTTCAGTTACAGAGCCAGGAGTGTGGGCGCCCACAGTGGAGGATGGCTAAGCATGGAACACCACTCCACTCCTATGCAGTGCTGTCAAACTTGGCACGATAGCACACATAGCTGATAAATGGGACTTGTGAATGGAGAGTGGCAGCTCTGAATGTGGGCTTCACATTTGGATTAGAGCACCAAAAAGTTTCAGAAACCAGCTCTGGCAGGCAAACTGAATTTATAAAATCAATATACTGTAATATTGTGATCATATTCGGAGGACGAGTCACTAAACAAGCAAATCACAAGCTGTTATTTAAAACAGTAGCTCATGAGCTGGCTTGCAGCCATCTAAGCTGCACACAGATGTGTCAGAACAAATCATTCCCCTCCTCTGCCCACAGGGTTCCACCTTTTCAGCACCTTTGCAGTTCCAAGGAATCCTGGGCTTGCAGGGTTGCTTCCCATCATACATCTATACTAGCAGTTATGCGAAAGTGCACCTTCATGGGCTCCGGCGTGACCAGCGGCTGGTTGTCGATGGCCCCAGGCCTCTGCACTGCCAAATGTGGGAGCGTGCTGCCGTTGGGCCCCAGGAAGCACTGGTTGTTGTTGTCAGAGGCGTTGTGTTGCCGTGCAAAGCAGATGTCCGTGGCTGTGGAACTGGAGGGAATGAGACCTAGAAGAAGGTCGGTGCAGGGGAGCGAGGGACACGTTAATAACGCTGACAGGAGTAACAAAAGCTCAGAGTCAGTGACAGACACATACTGGCGTGATACACGGACGCTGGGCCATCTGCCCCAGTCTTGCCAAGCAGAGAGACCACTCACTGCTGTTGGTGCTCTCGGAGGCCTCGGAGGCGCTGGACACATTGTCTGAGAACCTGTCCTCGGAGGAGCTGAAGGAGCTGCTGATCCCACTCCTCTCTGTATTTGGCTCGGTAGCTGGAGGGCTCCTCCCTGGGCCGAGGACAGAGGGCTGCTCCACTACGATGGGTCGGTTCTCCTGGACACAGAAGGAGAATGCAATAGTTGGAAAACTGTACCACTTCAACTGATAAGAGTAAAGGAGGGGATTGGACAATCAAACCGTATGACAGAACAGAAAAGGAAAGCCCTGCCTCTTCCAAAAGCAGTTCCACTTACGTATTTCACATAGTCCTTCCACTGTTGCCACCACTGTATGGATATGAGGAACCAGTTGTGCCCTGGCTGGAGACCATGCCTGCTCTCCCTGTCCAGCCAGCCCCTGGATCAGCACAGACACAGAGCATCAAGCTCATGCACTCAAGGGTCTCAGAGCATGGCATGCAGATATCTGGTTACAAGTGTGGAGCTTGCACCTGATTATTTGCCCCTCCTCCTCTGGCGTGGCGGGCCGCAAACCTAGAACAATGTGGCACACCTGTGGAGGGGTGAGTGAGTCAGCCAGAGATTCAATAAGCATAAAAAATGTTTATGTCCCCCAAACTAAAGGATTTTACCTGAAAGAGCAGGTTGAGAAACTCATTGGCAAGAGCGCTCTTGACACTCCAGATCTGGTAGTCCTCAAGGGTCAGGTGTCCCAACTGATAAAACACACAAATAAAATCAGCTAAGGTTCCTGGAGGGAAAAAAAAAAAAACAAAAAACTGTACAGCATTCTGAATTAAACTGTGAGAACCTCACCTTTGTATTATCGTGCATTTTCAAAATTTCCTCAACAATGTCAGACACGTTTGCGTGCAACTCCTGTGGAAGTGATGACATACAACATTTTAATCAAGACTGCATGGACTAAACTTGACAAATTTAGACTGCCAGATGCAGAAATTAAACAGGCAGTCAAAGTTTGATTCCCTTCTGTAAGCAATACTCTAACAATTGAACATGTCTTCTGCTACTTACTGTTATTAATTGGTTATTCATTCATCTATTTATTTAGTCTTTTTCAATTTTGTTATTTATTTTTTGTCATGTATCTTATGAGTGTCTTTTATTTTGTGTTCAGTTGTTTTATGGACAAAATTCCCTGTGGGGATCAATAAAGCCTCCTTGATGAGACCTGCCTCGTATCTTTTTACAATACTCCAGAGCAGTAACAATTAATGAAATAATTTTTTAGTTACTGTCTTAAGGCATAAATTCACAGACCAAAAAAAAAAAAAAAAAACAAAATCTACTAAATACATGAGCCATAAACACTGGAGAAATATGTAAACACTTGGAGGCAGTTGAACTACATTCAACATACTAAGAATCACAAACAATAAAACAGAAAAAGCAACTGGTCAGCGAGTGAGAACTCACTGGGAGAGAGTCTGTTCGATTATCCTTCCACACCTCCAACAGAGCCATGACCATCTCCTGGATCTCGTCTCGAGAGAGGACCCCATCCCGGTCGATGTCAAACACCTTGAAGCAAACTGAAGACAAAAGGAAGGGTGTTACTAGAAAGGTTATGACCTAGCAGAGAACAAGAAAAAGCCTATCTCAAAAACCAACCAAAACAAATATTATACATTCTCTTGGGAAAAAAGTCAAGGTCAAGCAGGATATGACTAATAATTCTGAAAATATAGGGAGGGTTTCCAGATCTTCAATCTTTATACACATACCATTGGCATTAAAATAAAGAGAAACATCATTAAGCCAGTCAGCTTAATATGCCTGCAAACAGGTATCCTAACTGGATCTAATTCCTTGCTTCTTACATTTCTGTCTTTCAGCTACAGGTCCCCTGCAACAAGCAGAAAGGCCGCAAGAGATCTCCTTAAAGTCGATGTGATTGTCACGGTTTTCATCAAAGGCATGAAACAATCCTGCAAGACAAATCAAAAGAGCATTACTCTCTTAATATAATTATCTGACTACCAAACTATTTAAAAATCCTTTAAATAACCTAAGGATTCAACTTACTTAAGAAAACAGCAGCTGTTTTTAAGCTTGGAATATAAATGTGTTATGATGTGTTGTCATTAAGTTTGTGTTACATTTCTGGTTGTGAGAGAATTGCGTTTCTGCATTTTCTGGCCCTTTCATGGTAAATGCCTACATAGAGAAGAGCTTTTAACTATCCCAGACAAAAAGAAAAACACATGTGGCTCCATAAATATTCCATTACCTTCACTTAGCGACGCGTGAATAGGCGGGGAAACTAGCGGGACGAAAGTCTCCAAGTCAAAGCGTCCCGTTCTCGACTGCGCTTTCAGCAGCCAGTAGCGCTTTTCTAAGTCGATGATGTCGGATTCTTCTACTGCAAAACAACAGTCCAGTTGTTCATAAACTACACAACACACCGTGTTGCTGCCCCCTCAGCACAACTGTACAGATCAAGACAAACTGCATATCACACAGTAAGCAGGCTGCATATCTCAGAATAATCAGTCAATAATTGTAAAAGTATGAAAGAAAAAATACACGCTGGCTTAGGCAACTGCATCACGTTACTGCAATGGGTGCCAGTCATTCAAAAAAACAAAACCCATCTCCTCCTTACAGACTGGTACAGTATTGCATTGTATAGCAGATGGGTAATTATGCAACAACTGAGCTAGTCAGTCCTCTTAGGTGAAACCGTGACTCATTCCAAAGAGTGTTGAAAGGGGCTATTAAAGTGCTGTTGAGGTGAGCTGCCCTTTCACCACAGTAATCCAGGGCTTACCCTAACAGGATTGCACATTTCCAAAGTAGAAACTCTGAAAAGCGCTTCTCCATACCCTTTTGCATGGCTAGTGTCAAAACAACAATGGCAGGAGTTGTTCTTTGACACCATACCATGGGGGGGGGGGGCAAGTGGACTGTGAGCAAGGGCCCCAGTTTGAGACATACTTCAAACCATGTCTCGCTTTACGCCAACCAGTTCTTCAGACTGAACCGGGGAGCTGTTTCAGTAGTTTCCACAGTTCGATGTTTGAAATGTTTGACTCCTCCCATTTCAAGTGAGCATAGCAGAGCAGGAAGACAGAGGAAGAAGCAACACGGAGACAGAGCTCCTCCCGGACCAGCAGTCCATCAATGATTTAGAGTGTTATTTTAAGATCCATACAGAGGTAGCAGGCAAGCAATAATAAGAGACAGATTAATTATTGAGAAGTACACAGCGCACTGGGTGGGTAGACTGGCGTTGACAACAAGATCATGGCCCCTTTAAAAATCATGCCATCAGAAGCGTATTCATCCAGCAGCAAACTCATTTCACAATTAAGCAAACCCACAAGCAAAAAGGCAGGGATAAAAATAAATGTGCACATAAACACAGAAGGGGCAGATAAAGGAACCAAATGGTAATTATCTTTATTGAATGGAAGGAGAAAACAATGATTAGTTCAGCAATAATGCAGAGCAGGGGGAAATAAATACCTGCTCATCTTGTTCAGTATTATTCATGACCCAGGCTTTGGCTACTGACTGTTAATCTATAAAACTCATTACCTGAGGTATGGATCTACCCTAAACCATCTCTCATCTCCACATCCAGCTGCCCCGATTGCTACTGGAACTACAGCACCTTGTCAGAGTACTCGATCCTATGTGGATTTTGTCGGATAATGTCCCATTAGCGGTGAACTGGACTTTTGTCCTGTGTTTTAAAAAAACGAAACAAGGCTCAGTTCCTCCAGACCAAGAGGTCTTATCTTATCACACACACCTTGTGTATATTTCTGGTAATTAGTTCCACAAGGAGTTTATATCTTATACCTTTTTTTCATCAGGCCCCAAGGTGTAAAGCTTCTGATGGGGTATGAACAACGACCTCGGTTAAAGACTGTAAACTGCAGCTTTTGAAATCAACAGAGACAAGGTGGGATGAAGCATGATCTGACTGTGGATTAGAGTGTGAAAGACAACCATAAACTTGTTGTCATGTTTGTGCCTGAGGGGCAAAAACTAAGCATATAAATCTTGCCTTGGGACAGGAGTTGCCATTAAAGTTATTAGTCAATAACACAGAGAGTAGAACATAGCTTCAAGGTATGTAATAATACTGTGAAATACTGAAAATAATGGATAACTGGTTGATACATTTAACATCTTTCTGGCCAGTCAATAACAAAGGGTTTGCACTTTAGGGAGACAGTGAAGGGAATGTAGGGTGACACTGTGTCTGTTACACTGGTACCAGGAGCATCCACAAGGGAGCTCAAAAAAGTCATGAAGAAGGAATGATAAGAACCAGCAGGGCTATGTTCACACAGTAGAGACCTGGACAAAAAAACATTGTGAAACAGCTCTAAGTAAACATCCAAAACATCCCCTGCCAAAGATCTCTTGTGACCCTTGTGGAACAGTGAGACTTCATCCGTCAGACCCCCAAAAGCCAAATCAGAACCAAGTACCTACCTAGCGGTACAATTTTGTCAGAGTGGCAGCAGAAGAACCATACCATATTCCAGAACACATGTCAGGGCTCTTGCTGAAACATGTTGCGAGTACCATAGTAAAATCCAAATGAACTGTTGAGTTAATTTCAGAGAGTAGAAAAATACCACAGAAAAGCCACTGATGAAACACGCTGCCTTCCAATTCCTGTTGTGCTGCTGAGGTTGTTCTGAAACATCCTCTCGGCAACCCCCTACGTTCTTGTCACCTTCTCTTCCTAAGTACGTGTACTTCTCGGTTAGCAATATTCTGGGAGGGCCACACACTTTGGATCCACAACACACACACACACACACACACACACACACACACACACACACACACACACACACACACACACACACACACACAGAAAGCTTGCTGTGTTAAGAAGATAATCAGGTAACGCAGCAGCAGATTACTCACCTTCTCTCGGTTTCTCTTCTGATTGGCTTCGGATGGAGAATCAGCTAAGATCTTTCAACCTCTGTCCTCAACTAGCAAGCAAACCCAGTTTAAATTTATTTTGGCCACAGCAGAGATTTGTACAACCGGATGTCTCCCCTGTCTAATAAAGATGGTCCGGTGTGCTGATGATACAGAGCAGGAGAGTGCGGTTCTGATGGGGCCCAAAACTGACTTTAGGAAGCAACAAGTGAATAAAACTCTTGATAAGCCTGTAGATTTCATGTTCCACGGATCTCATGACGATCATTAGGTTACTGCAGATTATAAGAGTCTACTTAGCATTAGTTTGACTTACATTAAATGCTCCCCAAGCTGTTAAAACAAAGATGACACAGGCAATGAAAAGATTTAAAAACTGTATAACAGCAAAAATAAAAAGGTGGTGACAGGGAGCTGAGCCACCGACCATGTCCAGACAGGGATGCCAAGTAAATATGGCGAGGGAAAATAGGAATATACAAAAATGATGAACCACAGACAGAACAAGGTCCTTACGTACTCTGCAACCAATGTCTTCACAGCCCTGAAAACCAAATATATAAAAAATGTAATATAAAAATCCTGTCCTGCAGTGCTATGAGAGCCGAATGGTAACCAAGACATGTAACAAAAGTCCCTGCATCTGACTACAGTATTTATGTGCCCCAGGCAAAACATAGAGCGGAGGCTGAACCCATTCCTTCCTGCTTTGTCACCAAAGAACATAACAGCAGTAAAAGTGTCCTCACCCCCCCTCAGGGATAAAATGTAAGGCCCATCTGCATGGGATCTGATGCTTTGAACGGTCCTGGGAGCATAGTGGCTGCAGGGGTAGTATTGGAAGTGGTGGTCTGACAGCAGGACGTAGAGGCGGAGGCACCAGGACAGACCTCTGCAGTAGTATTACACTGACATACAACACTGGTGGGCAGAGGCCAAAGTGCCAATATCAGCACTGAACACATACACCCATGTACAAAAAAGGTAGCTTAGAATTTCAACTTGTGAGAACATACTGGTAGAAAACATTTTACTAACAAATAGGCAAATAAAGTGGAAGTGTGTGTGCATGTGCATGGAGGTGTGACCGCGGTTTTCTTAACCTTGAGGAAACATTCTACACAAGGGTGGTGTCAGCAATTATTCAGTGCAGAAGAACACATACACCCTTCAGTCAAACACCAGCCTGTCTCTAGACCTTTGCATTTATTACTGAGGTAACAACAGGGGGGAGCAGTGCAGCAGATCACGGGACACTCACAGTGTGTAACTCCGGCCAGGGTCTGGTAGAAGGTGGGTGTGTCGCTGTCATCGGTCAGAGTGACGCACACACCTCCAGAGAGCAGCCAGCGCGAGAATGTGAAAGCATCTTTGTTCTGCAGGAGCCAGGTCTTAAACTTCTCATAATTGACTCTCTCTCCCTAGCAGACACACAGACACAGCATATATTAACACATGGATGCCCAGTTAGACGCACAAGTGGGGGAAACAGCAAAGTTCTGGACAAATATACAAGTAAGCAGGTCTCATTGTGGTTGCCATAATGAACACATTAAAAGAGAAAGCAAGGGCCAACTTCCCCTCCTGAGACGGCTCACACAAATTCTTTGGTAAACAATGGCCACATGTAAATGTTAAGGACAACCAGCATGCATATTCAACAAAGTGACAGAATGTGGCAAACGGGTGTCAAACAAGCAGGGAATGAATACAAACACTGGGCCGTGCTGCCCTGACCTGTGCAGAGGAGAGAAAATGTCAACTTCCTGAGAAAGTCACAGACCGCTACGTTGGCCAACGAAATACAAGTGTTAGTAAAAGAGTTCAAGTGATATTAACTGGTTCCATAAAACCCAACGGGGGGGGGGGGGGGGAAAAAAAAAAAAAAAAAAACAAA